>JANZLH020000022.1:4266912-4278087 GCA_026770325.2 Erythroxylum fimbriatum | reverse complement strand
CATTTCATAAATTCATCACAAAATTTCACTAAATTCCTTCATCTAATAATCATAACCTACACAACTTTATACTTAATTGCGTTTTCAAAACATATCTTCGGACAATCATATCTCCCAATCCCGATATCAAAAAATAGCAAACTTTATGTCCACGAAAAGCTCTCGACAGAGGCTACAAGTTTCATGTTGATCATTTTCTCAAATGTTGACTCAAACAAAAAGTCAACTCTCAAGTCAACCATTCTCTCTCCAAAAGTCAAAATTATCAAACTAAAATCCTCAAAATAATTTATACATGTTTATTACAAATCGGGGCCCAACAAAAGGACTTTGGTGTACAAAATTAAAATAAGATTAGACATATATGCCTTGGACCACAATATTATTAAGCCATGAAATAACTTCTTTAATAGTAGGTCTTCACCTAATATCTCGGTCTGAGTATTTAATAAACAATTTCAAAAAAATGTAGTTGGGTACTTCTTATGTATTTATCTCAAATGGATGGATCAATAACTTTTTTTCTCTCTTTTTCAAATTTTATATGAAACTCTTAAGAGATTAACTCACTACAATTTTTTCCTTTACAAAATCTACAAGCCTTCTACTAATCAAATTCTAAATAACAACAATAATGAAATTATAAACATTTTCCTTGAAAGTTGCATTTGATCTTTTCCTAATTATGTGCCCTAAATGTCTCATTTTTAATGTACTGTTCTTTAACATGGTAAAGAGGCCTACATTAGGGATCTTTACAAGGTATTCCTTTAGTTCTACTAAGCAGAGAAAAGATAGGGGATGCTTATCTATAGGAAAAATTGGGGTTGCATATTGCAAAAGTTGTGTTTGATAGAAGAGCTGCAATAGTATGACCTTTCAACAAGACATGAATAACATATAACAAGTTCAATTTTTTAGACACCATTGCGGAAATTACAAGATAAAGTAGTGAGTAAAAGTAGGTTGCAGAACAAGAATGGGTGTGGACAACAAATATATCATGTCCAAACCCATCTACGTTATACACATGAACAGTTTCACTCACCCACCATTCTCACACCGTCTACTACTTTCATTGCATAACTTGAAGAAAATTTGAGAAATTAAATTCAACAAAAGGACATTGAAAAATTGTATGAAACGCTTATTGCAGCTACTAGCTGGCGAAACATTTACTATAGTTACTGATTTAGTTGGTGTAAACACATACGACTACGAAGAATGACATGTGACAGTTTATAGCTGGTGCGAAAAGGAGCCAAAAGAGTTAATAGCTGGTATAAGAACACTCTATAATGCAAAGAGGAGTGAATATAGGGAAGAAAAAGTGCGACCGAGAAGAAAATGGGTAAGACAATCAAAATCTTAAATTAATTTAGGGTTTTTACCCTTTTCTTTTAATTTTCTTAATTTTACTTATTTAGCTTAATTAAGTTTGAATTGCACAATTAAATGCAATTGTAATCATAAGTATTTGTCACGTCAACAACATTAACAGAGATACTAATGTTCGGTTAGATTTGAACAAAATTGAAAATTTGAGTGTTTAATTTTCACTTTTTAAGGTTAAGGTTATAATTGTAAAATTTAGTAAAGTTTGAGATTTTTTAATATTAACCATTTATTGAAAGCATAAAAAATCGGGACTTGGTAGATAAGTATGGGATGTACTCCTAATTATCTTATCTATAAATGGTTTAGTCTTAAGATATTTGAAGACATACGCCTAGTTACTATTGATTAAGGTATCCCATGTTAGAGAGAGATCTAGATTGGTGAAAATATAAAATTGAAGATCTAACTCTGAATAATTCGGTGGAAATCCAATATTGCAGAGATCATTTACCCCTTTGTTTGAAGCCATTAGAGAGGGTCAAACCTAACGGTCCTAGCCTGCACATAATATCTATATTTTGTACTTTGATATGACTTTTTTTTTAAGAGCAAGTGCTTTCCTAGCGGTCTCCGAGTTGCCAAAACCGCTGCGTGCCCGGAGTTTCCCCAGAAATTAAAACAACCAAACTATATATGTCAACATCAGATTCAACTTTCCACATATAAACCTAATTTAGTACCACACTCATGCTGTATTTTGTTTCTTTTTTTCCTTTCTTGTTCTCATTTCATCATCATAAGTTGCACAGATTTGTAAAAACGTACAAGATAATATGGTAATGAAAACATCATTAAAATGATAATGACCATCTCAAGAAGAAATAACAAAATATTGGAATTGACTCCATTCGTTCTCTGCAATATGATTAAAAAGCGTCTTTTAAGAGTCACATGTATAACTTCTATTGATCGTATTATAATTTCCTAAACGGAACCAATAAAGGAAAGGACTTAAGAAGTATGAAAAACTCTAAAAGCGAAGAAACTACATAGATAATAGATGAGAGTTTTCGAAAGAGAAAGAGGAGAAGAAGGAGAATCTAGCTACTGTCTGCTTATATCAAGTCATCAGCTAACTTTGCAACTTGGTAATAACGAAGTTTAAGTTCTTACCCTTTACTTCAGATATTAAAAGAACATTTTATATTTTCACTTAAAAAACAAAGCTTCACTAAGAGGTCTGTAGAACAGTTTTATGATAGGCTAATTAGTTGTTATGTGAGCAGTAAGAAGCTGTTGAAGTTGTATTTCGAGTTGGTTTAATGAATAGATTCCAATCTTAGTGAAGCTCTTTATGCTTTTTGATAAACTAAAGAAAAAAAAAAGTTGTTTTTCGACGACTAACTCCTGTATATGTCGAACTGTCAGACTTCTGCATGCAGACATTGAAAATTCTCCCTGTTACTTACTGTTTTTGTTTTTAAAAGCCAAACTGTACCTAACTATATGCCCAAATATCCTAACTTGGTTTGCTTGATTGCCAAGAAGCCGTTGGATTAGACCACTCCACTGGCGGTACCCCCATTGAATACAATTTTCTTACGCTTCCACACTTGTTTACTTAATTAGCCTGAAGTCTCAATCTATAAGTACCTCTATAATCGCCCCACTCTTCTACATCCCAAAATTCAAGTCTTCAACTAGACTCTACATTTCCCAATTAATTAATACACCAGATGATGGTTTCTGTCAAGATTATCTTCTTAATGGCTGTGCTCATGGCAGCTTCAGCCACTGCTCAATCCACCATACGATCAGAAGAACAAACTCTTGATATCAACAGTGACAATGACGAGGACGCCACCCCAGATGAAAAATTTGGTCTTTCATTAGATGAAAACGAAGAAACTTATTCTTCGCAAGGGACGAATCGGTTGCTAGCTCAGTTACCAATCCGATCTGCCATGAAATGCCTAGAGTTTGTCGTGCCAAGGGGAGTCCGGGTCCAGATTGCTGCAAGAAGAAATGCGTAAATGTGATGAAGGATGAGATGAACTGTGGAATGTGCGGAAGCAAATGTAAGTACCGTGAGATATGCTGCAAAGGGAAGTGCGTGAACCCACTGATCAACAAGAACCATTGTGGTGGATGTAACATCAAGTGCAAGAAAGGGAATGCTTGTGTCTTCGGGATGTGCAATTATGCGTAAATGACCAAGTATCATTATTGCATGCATGCATCACTTACGTACTTGAATATGTTTGCGTCTCACTTAGAGTGCGTGGCCAACAATACAAAAGGGCACCCGCAGGATTTCTTGAGGGGCTCCTCCATCCATATGTAATGCTTCTTCGTTCTTTGTTTAATTCCGTTGCTTATATTTATTTACAAGTTAAAATGCGCAAATACATATTTCATATTAAAATTGCCTGATGTTCTTCATTTTCTTGTATGCATAGTGTGTATGTTTCAGTTTCATCCTGTTATAAGATGGTACATGTTAATATTTATCTTTGTCCTATTTCAATCAAGGGCAACCTCTTTTTTCTTTTCTTCAACTTCCGCTTATGATTTTCTAAATTATATGAAAATAAGTAAATAAGTAATTGGAAATGAGTCTGGCTTTAGAACTAGAACAGCAATTATTGATGCTTGTAAAAATATTATGAAATAAACATATAACACTTGTCCAGATCCTATTAGTTATTAGAGTAATACAAAAATTATATCCATAGCTTTCAATGCTATAAAATAATCCTGATTCAATGTCGACTCTTTTCGATGACTTCACTACGAATTTATTTCATTAAATTCTACTTATGCGATCTTCTTTTTAGACTCAATTCATTTCTTATACTTTTCTCAACCCTTCTACATGTGCACTTCTTTTTTATGGAAATAACACTTAGATTCCTAATTGATATTTTGCTGGGCAGGTATTTTAACCTTCTCCTTCTATTTGGCTAGACTCTTATGGTCTGTTTGGTTCAACGAAATAGCTATTCTATTCTTATTATATTCCTATTCTATTCTTTAAACCTGTATTGTTTGGTTAGAAACAAACACAGAATAAATAATCATCAAGAACATGTATTCTGCAAATTTGAGGAATAGCTAATATCAATCCCTACCTATCTTTATCTATTCCAAGAAAACCTATTTTTATCTAAGACAACGTTGTCCTTCGACATATTATTAAAAAAAATAGAAGAAGAAGAAGAAATTTAATAATAATAAGAAATTTAATAATAAAATAAGAATAAAATAGTTGATAAAATTAATAATAAGAAGAATAATAATAAGTAGAAAATTTATAATAATAATAATAATATTATTATTATTATTAATAATTTTATTGTTGTTGTTGTTGTTATTGTTGTTGTTGTTGATATTATTATTAAACAGAAAAGTACATATTGAGATTTATATAAATTATAAATGTATCATATAAATTCATAAAGCCTTTTAATTTTGAATTTAGACTTCAAATTTTTTCTGGGCATCATATATATATAAAGCTTTTTGAAACGTAGGGTGAGGCTCCCAACTGCACTCAGTCGTTCTTTTTAATGGAAAATAACGACGTTTGGCAAAAGAGTGGGTCTTTTTCAATGTTTAGTTGGGTTGTACAACTTATTCTTTGACCCACTGGATGCTAAACTAAATCTAACATTTTGAATGAGAGGGCACATTAAAAACTAATTTTATAAACATAGGAAAGGTAGGGTTGTTGAAGCCCCAAAATGATTCTAATTCTCTAAACTTCTTGTAGTAGCCGTGGAATCAGATTGAATCCCTAAAAAACAAAATATTAGTTTCTTAATTTCAAGTAATAAAGTGGGGACGTTTTGGATTAATTAATTAATTAACTAAAATTAACAAGGAATCAAAATAAATTAACTGAATATAAAAGGGATAAATTCAAGAATATGCAACTCCAATTCAAAGGAAAAATCTCATCTAATTATAACATTGATAAATGGTCTAAAAAGAACAAATGTCACAATTCAAGTAGTTAGTTTGAAACATATTAGGATAGTAATAATAAGTCTTAAATTTTCCTAAATTAATTGGTCCAAACTTAGCATCCAACCAAATATTACCATCAATTGACTCGGTGTGATAGCATTTTATATCAAATAAATAATAGCAATAAGTTTAGTGAAAAAGATTAAACCCTATGAACTTTATCATAAAACATATTATAAATAGACTTAGGATTTAAGAAAATTAACATTTCTTACCTAACTCTCTCTACAATTAGGTAAGAAATGTTAATTTCTTTAAAGCCTAAGTCTATTTAATTTGTAAAGTTCTCTCAACTTGTTCTGTAGATACCGTTAATAACTGGATGCGTGTGTGACTATAATAATTGAAATGAACCCATTTCAAGAACAGTTTAAAAAAACAAAAAGAAAAAGATTAAACAACGGAATAAGATACGTATTATGATTCATACTTTATAGCATTTTATATGTTAATCATATTATATAATTTTAAGTGATTTT
Organism: Erythroxylum fimbriatum; assembly: GCA_026770325.2. Classification (NCBI taxonomy): domain Eukaryota; kingdom Viridiplantae; phylum Streptophyta; class Magnoliopsida; order Malpighiales; family Erythroxylaceae; genus Erythroxylum; species Erythroxylum fimbriatum. Next base: position 4,272,241 of record JANZLH020000022.1, on the reverse strand, counting down.
GACTTTTGAAAAATTAAAAAAAAAACTTTATTATTCTGCTATGCACAGGATTGAATCCTGACCCAATTTTTCGGATAAAGTCTTGGCTTAGGTAAATATCATTAATAGATGAGAAATGCTCAAATGAAGTAAATAATTGTCGCAACTATTATAGATTTCCAACTTATATACAATCCAAGTGGTTTATAAAAAGATCATCCATAATTATAGGTGGATTTCTTATGTTTTATGTCTGAGATTATGAATTATAATTTTCAATTTGTCACCATAATGTTACCAAGGTTCATGGAATTGTTAGACCACATGAATCGAGAAAGGCTCTTCTCGCTGTGACTCCTAGGCTCGGGGAATATTTCACTGATAAGCCTCAACAGAGTTGTATCATGGGTTTCCAACCTATATATCATCCAAGTGCTCTATAAAACAGATCATTAATTATTAGAGGTGGATTTCTTCTGTTTTATGTATAAAATTATAAATTATAGTTTTCAATTTGTTATTATAATATTACCAAGGTACGTGGCATTGTTAAGCCACATGAATCGAGAAAGGTTCTTCTCGCTGTGACTCCTAGGCTTGTGGAATATTTCAACGATAAGCCTCAAAGAGCTGTATCATGAGTTTCTAGCCTATATATCATCTAAGTGGTTTATAAAACAGATCATCTATAAAAGATCAAACTCATTCCACATGTAGTAAATACTTATGTAATTCATACATTTAGTCATCAATGATTCTAACAATATTGCAAACAACAACATACCAAAACCGAGACACTCCTTGTATTCACACAAAACCCAAACACAAAAACTCAGACTATTAAAGCATAACATAAAAACTTAATAAAAGTTGGATGACTTCCCTGAGGGACAGATGGACAATGATTAACACAAAAACGAGGAAGAGGAACCTATAAGAAATTGGGTATACATTAATGTTACTATAGAGGAAGAGAAGAGTATACTTCAATAAAAAATTTTACACCTTTTGTTTTCTCAATATTAATTGTTGCAAGGATAAACCAAAAATTCTTTTATTATGTTTAAGTGTACTAAAGATAATTTCTTAAATTTTTATGCATAGTTATTTACAACAATATTTATATTACAGTAGTTTAGTCCTTGCCTTGTTTTGGAAATTTCAAGCATCATAATTTTTATAGAAAGTAATGTTGCAAACAATTGACCAATTTTACTATTATTTTTAATTCTACTATTCTATTATGGTATATACCAATCAATAATGAATGCCATTTGGGATAACTTTTTAAATTATAAATATTCCCTCAATTTTGTAAAATAAAAAATCTCTCAATATATTGTGTTAATGTCTAAATCAAATATCTTAATGTTACTTTTGCATGTTTACATTCCTCTCTCATAGTCTATTTACAATTTTAACATTTTTCTAAGTGAATGTTTTACCATGTTTAATAAAATAATCAAATTTACTTTGACTTTGTACACAACATAATAAAGTTTTTAATTCAATACATAGATTTAACCATGTCTATTTTCATTAACTAATTCATCAACCAATATAGAATATAACCTAACTTGGTCTAGAAAGTTATAGGTGGTGTTTGGATGTTATAATAATAACAATACAAATCATCAATATACAAGTATTCTAACTCATGCTAATCCTTATACTACTAAAGATTCCTCTACAATATATTTTATTCATCAGAAGAGAAAATAGTCGAAACATTTGTAATTCTTAATTAAAGAACTACAACATATGAATAAAAAATTCATTAAACCAAAGAAAAACTAACCTTGTATAACAAATTGAGATCAAAGGTACGTAAAAGTCCCTTTTTTGTAGAAATAAATCGAAACAAAAAATCATCAATTGGAAAAATTGCATACTTCTTCTCTATCTATCTATAACATGCACAACATCAAAAAGTGAACATCTTCTTGACTTTAAATTGAACAAACTAAATGACGAAATTACCACAATAACATCTCTTTAAAAAAATTGCATCCTCATACAGTTTACATGTTGCATCCCGGTTTCATCCTTAAGTTTAGCACATTTTTTGTTACCTTTTACATTTAATGATGTAATGGAACTTGTGAACAAAACAAATTGTAAAATTTTGTTGCCAAACATTGATCTTATTTATTAGCTAAAGTAAAAAAGGGTACAAGTTCTCTCACAAAAAAATCAAACAACCTATAGATTATGTAAAATTCCTTAGTATATATGTGCCAATTTTCTAGAATAAGATTGTAAAAGTTTGTTGCCAAACATTGATCTTATTTATTAGTTAAAGTATAAAAGGGTACAAGGTCTCTCACAAAAAATCAAACAAACTATAGATTATGTAAAATTCCTTAGTATATATGTGTCATCCTCTCCATTTCCTTTTAGTTCTAAGTTGAGTGCATCTGAGCCGATGATAACCTATTTGGAGGTTACGAAAAAGGAGAAAAATGCCTAAAGAAGCTTCTGGCTTAGGAGAAATAGAAAACTAAATTGCAGGATGAGAGTTAGACAAGATATTGAAAAAAAGAAAAACTCAACCCATAAATTGCAAAAAAAACTCCTAGCAAAACTTTTATCGAACATGTTATAGGTAGTACTCAAACAGGCTTCCCAATCCATCTAAGCAAAACATCAACCCATTGTGGATGCATTCATCATCTCTTTTTAACACACATCATTATTAGAACCCGCATTCCTTATCAACCAAACCACAACACACATGGTTGACAACACAAAACTTAAATAAAACAAAGAAAGTAGAACATAAAAACTCAAGTGCAAAAGAGGGATGACTTACCTCGACAGACGACAAACCAGAGATGACGAAGAAGACAAAAAAACTGGAAGAAGTCGATGATGGAAGCTGGAAAAAAAATAGAAGTAGAAGGAAACAATGACGAAAAGATAATTGCGGGGCTTCGTTTTCATGTTATATTTAACAATTTTTGAACATTTGGCGACGATTTCTATATGTTGACAATTGGCAACGATTTTCCATAACATCGTCAATGTTGACAGGCTAGCATCTTATGACAATCTCATGGAATAATCGCAACATGTTGACCATTGGCAACGAATTAGTAAAAAAGTCACCAAATGATTGTCCTTTGTGCTAAACTTTGGGCGACATTTCTGTAGATATGTCACTAAAAGAGGTTTTTGCAACAATTTTGTAAATCATTGTCAATTCTTTCCATGTATATATATTTATATATTCAAAAAAATTTTGTAACATATAATTTCTATAAAATAGTATAGAATTTATAAATAATAAATAGAGTTTTATGACACTGCATGAATTATCAAATCATATATTTTAAAGGAGATAAATAAAAAGTATAAATTTTTGTAATACAAATTAATTTTGTGTTTTTAGTTTTATAAATTTTTGAAATAACATTATTCTTATCTAAATTTTTTATGATCCAAAATTTTGTTAAATTAATCATAATGGACCAATAAAGAGAAAAGTCTATAAAAATATAAGTTGAGCTTAAGAAAGCTTAAGTTCATTTCTCTCTTAAACTCTTTTCCCTCTAGGTTACTATTCACTCCCAACTTCCAACACTCATGTGTTCACTGTCCGACCACCTTTTTTGATGACCTAAGGCTATAGGAAAGCTCTCGGGACGTTCTAAAAAACCCTTAAACTTGTTTGTTCCAAAATGACCCAGATTTGGAGGAATCACGACTAGAATTTTCGGTTCATTTAGGTAAGTCACCGATCTCCTATTTTTAGTCATTTTTTGGTAAAACTAACACCACCATAGTGTCTAACAGCCCTAAAAACGTAGGAAATGAGGGAAACCTAACACCAACCTTGTTGGACCCCGTTTCTGGAGCCCAACATTCGGAGTTACAAAACATGAGCAAACTCATTCTCCTATTTTAGAACAGATTTTGGGAAACTTCCAATTGGAATTTTAGTTTGACTTCTTTAAAACATTTGTTCCCCATTGTCTTAAGTTTTTAATGACACCAAAAACATTCAATTTGGTTTAGAAATCTGAAAGTTATAGCCCAAACATTTTTGGACTATTATTAAACCAAGACTGCACACTATACTCGATTTCTATCCAGAAATTGGAAGTCTTAGAGACTGAATTAAAATTCAATTCCTTGAGATAATTTGTAGATCTATGTCTCTAGCTTAGTTAGAAACGAGAATCATCTCATTTGGAGCTCTACAGATCAAGATATCTCCAAAATAGTGAAGTATGTTCAGTAATAATATCCAACTCACACTCTTTCAACCGATCCTCTCACTTTGATTCAATTAATCTTTTTCAAATTAATATCAAAAGAGAAAAAAAAAATTGGAGAGATAGAAAAATGTGTTAGGAATCCATTTCTTAAAAAACAGGTCATTTGGAGGTCAGAAGACAAAGTTATGACCAAAAGAGTGAGAGGTGTTAAGGTGTGGGGGAAAGCGTAGCGATCGCGGCTTCCGAGCGCCTGCGCGATGTCGCGATTGCGACTTTCGTGAAATTTCTTTGCGATCGCGACTTCCTATTTTCTCTTTTCTTCCTTCAACCTGTTCTAGTAAAAAGGACATAACTTTTACTAGGAATATCATATTAAGATCATTCAAAGACCTTTTCGAAGAAAAATTCTAGACCTACAACTTCCTTGAAGATCTCAGAAATAATTTTTGCCTCTATAAGAGTTAAAATTTCCAATCAATGTAGCTGTCCCAAAAGTCCACCCTATGCAACAACACAAACTTCAAATGATCATAACTTCTAGCTTTGATATCGAAAAATGTCATACTTTATAGCGTTTGAAAGCTAAAAAGATAAGCTATAACTTTTATGAAGACAACTTTGGCTAATTCTACCTAGATTAATATGGTTTTTCCTTTGAGTTCTGAACACAACCTCTACACCTATAAAAACTTGCAAAATGCAATATCTCTTCATATCAACCCACTATTAGTTACCTTTCGGTAACCCTTGAACCTCACCTCAAGTAATTCATCTTATACAACCTTTCCAATTTCTAACATACTATTCTAAAACAAACACTCATTTGCAATTTTCAACAAAGAAGAATGTGCACATACACATTCCTCTTCCACAACTATCATACTCAACTTATAAAATAGCATAATCATACACAAAAAGGAATCCTTGAATTCTCATTCTCATTAGTAAGCAAAGTACATATCTGAACAAGCTTTATTTACATATCAACATACACATCACTAACTTAACACAATATACACAATATATTAGATGCTCAATGTTTGATATGCTTATAAAGCTATCCAAAAGTCTAGTCACTAACTTAGTTACAAAAGTCTCTATTATCTTGAAGTTTTAGATGCCTTGCAAGG
>JANZLH020000022.1:4225999-4239582 GCA_026770325.2 Erythroxylum fimbriatum | reverse complement strand
AGGCTAATGCCAACTTTGACAATGAATGAAACAGAAAGGACATTACACTTGCATTGCATCGTCGTTTTCATCTTCTTCACTTGTAGGCAGGGAAGTAGCCAGCTAAAAAATATAGGGCCCAAAATAAATTTTTTAAAAATTTTGGAGGCCCAAACCCTAAAAATTATATTTTTATATAGAAAAAAAATTAAAAATTAAAAAAAAATAACTTTTTTTAAATTTTCGCCGGGCCCAGTGCCCCACTGGGCCAAGGGTGGCTACGTCCCTGCATATATAGGAATGATCCACTATACACATTGCTAATTGTATCATGAATATATGATATTTAATTTAATAAGTAGATGCCTATTTAAACGTATAACATTTTATTTTAAAAATAAATTTATTGTCTTTAATTTGCAACAAGACTTTTTTAAATCATAAATGAATTGAGTTGTATCGAATTGTATTATGTTTAACTTGAATTGTTTAAACTTTCTTAATCAAGCCTAACATGAACTTCTACTAACTCTTAACTCTATAACTAGTGAACATGAATTTATAGTTCAACCTGCTCAGGAAATTTTAAGTTGTAAAACCTAAAATACGGTAATGATCTCACAAAAACATGTTTATATTATAACCTAAGTATATAAAATTGGAATAATAAAGGTTTTTATTATCACATGCAGAGGTTATAACACAAATCGGTAAATAGTTCCTTGATTGTAATATATATATTTTTTATGTCAGTTAATATCGTATAAATCAAATATGTCCCTCTTTGATTATTTCAATTTAGAATTTTATATATTTTGTTTGTAAAATATTATGGTTTAAAGTAAATTCCAACTGTTATTCTACTATATATCCTAGTAAAATATATTTACAGCAGTTTAATTATTCATATGACACTAGAATAATGGCATGGTTAACTAATTATTAAATCATAGAAACTTTTAAGACTAAATCCAAATTAGAGACATTTGAAAATAATTAAATTATTGGAGGTCTTAATATACTAATATTTTCTTAACAAATACAATTAATTTATTCATGGTCTCTAATGAGATGAAATATATTCGTAGGCCTACTTCACTCATTCATTAATTTGAGTCTTCATTTGTTACAAAACTTAGTTCCGAATGGATCTTATCCTACTAATTTCAAATCCATTGATTTGTATATGACCTTCAAATTTATTGAGATTAGTGCCAAAGTTCAAATACCTGTGAGTACATCTGTTTTCAAAAACTACAACCTCATCCAAGTTTTCTTTTAGAACCCGCATTTGTGATTACAAGGAGCATTTTGTCAGAAATTGCAATCACATACTTTAAAAGTAAGCAAACTAAGTCAAAAGGCATCAGAAAAAGATAAAACATTACGGTGAGATATGAAGGTCACACAATTTTGTTGGTCCAATATGATTTTCATAGCTTATAATAGTGGAAGACGACTAAGATAGGAAGGAGTTCACTTTTGGATTGAAGACAATGAATGATGGTCTCCTTCATATTAAAAAGAGTAGCCAAAACTTATGGGAGTTTGTCAAAAATATATGGCCATAAAGTGGTCATCCAATTTGTCGGTCTTAAAGTGGTTTGAAATCAAGAGAAAGATGTTCAAGTTTGAACCACTTAAGACAGGTAAAAACAGAGTGCTCATAAAGAAAGAAAGAAAGAAAGAAAACAAATGGCTTCTAAATTAAGAAACTGTTAAATAAATGTTAGTGGATGGCTTTTTCTTGGGCACCAGGGTCTTAGTCCAACAACAATTAAGGGATTCTGAAATCATTCGCTTGACATTAGAATTGAAAACTTGCTCGACAGTCGTGCCAGCACATAATTTGAAGACCAAACCCTAATTAAAATAAGAAAATCAAGACATGAAGAATAAGTATAGATAGGTGCATGCACGAAGTTTGACTTTCAGAGTTTTATATAATCGAATTGTACATTCTATGTGGCACGTAACAGAATCATTTTAATTACAAAAGCGACTCCATATGCATATATAGGTTCTCCTTTTGTAATTCCTCTCTGAAGGGTTGTTATATATTGGGGATAAGGGCTGAATTTGTTAATGAGTTAACCTTGATATGTTTTGCCTCGTGAACATGTCATCCTCGTATAAACCAGCTTACATGTCAAGTTAAAAGAAACGGTTTAATTAGGATAATCATGCAGAAGCAAATAAATTGATGAAAAAAAAAACAGCACATCAAATTTCCTACTGAATTAACCTGCTTTTTCATATTCTCTATTATTTTGTCAAAGCTGACGAGGAAGAGGTAAAGGACAAGCTTCCCAAGCCTGAGGTGCTGACTGTTTTATCCTTAGAACCACTGCCACAACGGATTTGTGATTCGTATAAATATGAGTAAAATGGTGTGAAAGGGATCTATAAGAATAAGCAAGCAGGTTCCGATGACGTTTCCCACATGGCTGGTCTAATCAATTGGAATTGGCAAAATGAAATTGCATTGGGAAGAAGCTTGCAGTTTTCCATTTTGTCAAATAATACAAGCTGTCAAAACCTAACCAAACCAAACTTCTTTGGCAGGCAAAGTCAGCCACGTGGGGGTTTAGAGTGTCCAACAGAGTCAACATTAATAATCTCTGTCAAACTCTGTTTTTTTCTTCTATGTTGATCTTGTCTTGTTTTTTCCTCTGGAGTTTGAAAATCTTCGGTTGTTCTCTGTGATGGGGCATTGACATTTTGATTCGCTTTCTTGTCTCCTTCCCCATTCCAACCTAAACGCCTCCCTATTATTTCCCTCTAGAACAAAACGGGATCTTTTGAAATTCCATTACTAGAAAAGTAGATCACAAAATATCGCACAAGCGTACGTTCAAATGTAACACTGAAAATATGTGTTCAGCTTAATAAAAATCACACTTAAATTAATGTATTATGTTCAACTTATCAATGTAATCCTTGTACAACTTATTTTTTAATTTCAACTCTTAACATACATAGTCATATAGAAGAAAATATAGTATAAAGAATTAATTATAAAAATTCTGGTATGGTAGAAGTTCAGATCTTGATAAACTCTTTGCACCAATTCTTTTAAAAGTAAACTCTGCATCCATCATACTTTAAATCATAAGGATGTGGTAGCATGGAAGATCATAATGGCTAGACTTACGTTGAACTGAGGAGAAAATAAAAAGTACATGTTCGATAAGATGAATAATAGGCGTAGATTCATTGGAAAGCCAAGGGAAGGTAAGGGGACAGTTGAAAGAACGTGGTGTGTCGTTGATATTAGAGAATGCGCATTAAAGCTCACAGCGAGGGAAGCATTACCTGCAGCCATTGACTGCAACTATATACATATGTCAATTGCACATAAATATGCATACCCAGACCAGACCCTGGAAGAAGTAAATTGACGTTGTCTAACCCTCATTGATAACGTTACGTACACGTAGCGTCATTAATTCTGATAGAACTCGATTTAAATTTTATAAATTAAAATTTAATCTGAGTTGAAGTCTAAAAATTTGATTCTAATGACTTGAACCATTGCGTCGCCTGATAAGAGAATCGGAGTGACCGTTGTTCACAAGCCTTTTACGGTGTCAATTATGCTGTCTTTTTATAGTACCGTACAAGCTAGGCAGCTAAATTTCTCGAATTGGAGTGGTGCCCACATAGTCACGCGCGCGTGTCGCTCTGCATATCCTCATTCAGATCTTCTCTTTCGCAGGGCCATTTTCCACCAAAATATTGAGAAAATAAAAATATTTTTCCCATCATCATTGAAATTAAGCAGTTACAATATGGACTTTTGAGCCTTATAATTTACAGACCAATGTGATGGGGACATTTTTATTGCACTTATCTTTGGTTTGAACTTATTGGCGATAGAGCGAGGAAATCTTGACCATTTTACGTCACAAGCCAAGTCGGTGGTTTTACGGTGTAATCACTTCATGCACGTTACGTGGGTGCATGCACTTTCCATTTTTCAATTAGGGAACCCAACTTTCTTGTTTTGTTTACACAAGTCCTCCTCTGTCAATAATAGTGTTCATATTTGGATTCTGATAATTTCACTGTGCAAACAAATATATTTAAATCAATTATATCCAGATGGAACGTTTAAAACTAAACATGCTGTTTAACTTATTCATCAACGTAACAGTGCCCCCAAATCAAGACCAAAGGAACGTAACTAAGGCGGAAATTCTCTTTTACTAAGATCAATCTTATAAATCTTTTTCGATTTTAATGTGAAAAACTTTAAATTAATCTTGACCTACACTAATTAGGTCACAAAGTTCCACGCATAGTCTGAATGTAGAAAGCGGTTTAACGCTGAATCTCTAGTCTGTCATATTATTGTGGGCGGCGGCGTGTGTTTGAATAGGACGATGCACGACTAGCAAGTTCATGACCAAGATAACAAAAACCATGCAAAGAAAATACTAATTTACACTTATTTCGTCGTCTGGATTCCAATGCCTCTCCAACTAGATAAGAAAAAGATCGATGTTACATTTAATCTAGATGCATGTCACTGACATGCCCCATATGATGCTTATGACCAATCACAAGTTCACAGCCAAAAGCAAAGTATGTGACGTCAGAAAAACGAATGGATCAATGCTCGTGTAGCCGACACCAGGACTAATTTCTCCCTTTCCAATTAAGGAGCTAGGTATTTCAAAGGCACGATGTTGGAGTTTCTTTGCAATCAATACCACTTTGCCTCTCCTGTCTGGCTTGCTAGTCAAGGTAAAAAAAGGAAGCTGCCAAACCACAGTGTCCTCTTCTTCCTTTTCCTTAGTAATTAAGTCTTGGACATTTGATTAAGAAAGGGGACTGATAAATGAGCTACTATAATCTTTGCCCCTGCAATGTTAATTTTCTTATATTGTAATTCATTATGTAATACAATCAAATCAAAGAATGAACGTCATTAGATGTGTGAAATTATAATTAAGGAGTATTAAAATATCAATTTCAATAGCAATCGGTCGTCTAGTGGCAGTTTTGAACCAATCACGTAGCCGTACTTGACCTAGCATTTTATGCCACCTTATTACCGTCACTTTCACATGTGAATGTGTAATTACAAACCTAACCGTTTTGGATCATGCTGGACAGTGGACACGTGTCTCCGTCTAAGGTTTTGGTGGGCAACAAAGTAAAATAGCGCGCAGAACGCCGACACAACCAATAAACAAATATTTAAATTGTAGACAAATTTAGGACTTTTATTTATTTTTTTAATTTTCTGCTTTTATTATTAAAAAATATTTATTCTAGTTTTTAATTTTCAATTTCTTCCATTTTCAAAATTTATGAAAACTACAAAAATTAGTTTTAATTTTTCCTTTTTCGTAATTTAATTCACTATCAACTAAATATATATTTATCTAATTATTTAACATATTAATTATCAATAAAATTCTGAAATTTTTAATTTAATATTATTTTTAATTAATTACAATTATAAATAATTTAATTTTATTGAATAAATAAATTAATTTTGTAATTAAATTAACTTTATTAAATAAATACTAATAATAATCATGCATAATAATAATTACTCAATATGCATAATAAACATGAACAGTTTCTTACTGCAATATTTAACAAAGGGATTTTAGTGAGCTAGAAAATGGACAACTACTGAACTGCTCTCACTACAAGAAAAATGGAGTTTAGTGATGGACATTACCGACATAATTTGTACACATTCCGTCGGTAAACTTATTTAGCGACGAAATTTACTGACGGAAAAAAGCGTCAGAAATACGGCTGTCAGTAAATTTACCGACGAAAATTTTGTATACCGTCGGTAAATTTACTGACAATTATTTCGTTCGGTAGGTAAATTTCTGTCAGAAAATTTACGACGGATTTGATTATTCCGTAGGTAATTACCTATGGAATTTTTTTCCGCCGGCAAATCCAATATATTTTACAACAAACATTTGTTTCCGTTAGTAAATTTACTAAAAACTATTTTTTAAAATTTACCTGCAAAGTGTTAAGTTTTTCTGGTTACCTTCTATTTTTTGGCCAAGACATTCATCGAGACAAGAGAAGTTTGACTAGTGTCTATGGACCCTTTTAAGCTTTGCCTCGATAATAAACTGTATCTTGTGGTTTGCTCCCCGAACTTGGTCAGAGAAGTTGTTCGAGCCCAAGACAAAATCTTTGCGAATCACAACCCACCTCGTACTGCTAGAATCATAAATTTATCCCAACATCACAACTAAAATCACGTCTTATCCCTTCTATCATTACCATTTATACCTTAAAGTTGTTTTCCTATCACAAAATACACAAATAAACGAAAGTAATTAAATACCCAATTTAACTTTCATCCAATATATGAAAAACAAATGACAGTAGTTGCAAAAATACCTCCACCAAAAGGACACAATGACAATGGCCAGAGAAGACAATGCCGACGAGCAGAAAAGGAGTCCACAATAGAGAAACCGGAGAGAAGAAAACCGAAGAGCAGACGCAGGAAGAAGGAAGAAGAAAACGCAGGTTGGGGGGGGGGGAATGTCGGGTGAGCTGATATTTAAAAAGAATTTACAAACGGAAATTTCCATAGGTAAATTCAAAAATATTTTATTCCGTTAATAATTCCCGCCTTTTTATCGACGGATCTCTTATACCATCGCTAAATCCAATTTTGCAATGGACTTTAGCGATGGATCTCTTATACCGTCCTTTACCGACGGTAATCTTATTCCGTCGCTAAAGTCCATTGCAAAATTTACCGAGATGATTTCCTCCATATTTAGCGATGGATCTCTTATACCGTCCTTTACCAACGATAATCTTATTCCGTCACTAAAGTCCATCGCAAAATTTGCAGAGATGATTTCCCTCCATATTTAGCGACGGATATTAGTACCGTCGGTAATTTTCCGTTGCTAATTCTTGCTTCCTTCCATATTTAGCTACGGATGTTAGTACCGTAGCTAAACGAAAATTTCTCTGTCGATAATTTGCAACGGTATATTTTTCGTCGGTAATTTTTCGTCGCTAATTCTTGCTTCCCTCCATATATTGAGCCATGGATATTGGTACCGTTGCTAAACGGAAATTTTTCTGTCCATTTTATCAACGGAAATGAATTTTCTGTCGGTAATTTACAACGGTATATTTTCTATCAGTAATTTCTTGTTGCTAATTCTTACTTCCCTTCATATTTAACTACGGATGTTAGTACCGTCGCTAAATGAAAATTTTCTCGTCAATTTTACCAATGAAAATGAATTTTTTGTCGATAATTTATAACGGTATATTTTTCTCAAGTAATTTTGTATCGCTAAGGTTTGCTTTTCTTGTAGTGTCTTTCACAATGCGTTGCTTAACAAAACAAAGGAACATTCTGAGTCCCATTTCCACAAAGTATGAAATTCTAGTTTTGTTTCAAATTGTGACAGACAAATAAGAAGAGAGACGATCAATGTGATTCTTCCAGATAAAATATGATGATTCTAGGTGAACAATATCATAATTTATGTAGCTTTCTCAGTTTAAAATATCATTTGTAGCACCTGTTTTGGAATAGGGTCCCCACCCATGTAATGGGAGTTACTCTACAACGATCACGTAATAGAATAGAACGTAATTCACACTCCATCAAAAGTTATCATCCATTAATTAACAAGAACATCAAGTAATTATTCTAAATTCAACCCATGTTTATTACTAATAAATAATATTGAGACTGAGAACAAATTGAATGTGAATCAAAGTTTTGAGACTCATTCGTAAATAGGGACAAAAGATTACTGTAGCTGTGTTAGCCCGCAGGTAATATTTACACTAGTCAGCATCGTAACTAATAAGACAAAACGAGAAAAAGAATGCGGTCAAGCGCGGGAAGTGGGTCCGAAGGCAGAAAAGAAGTCAGATCCGGAACGCGGTGATGCCCTTTTACTACTTAATGAGGGGCCCCACGTCTTAGACCAGCAGAGCCGGGCCGTCAAAGTCGTTGACTTGGAAATCATTTTTCTCTTTAAAAATGTCTTTTCTCTATTCCTCACGTGGAACGCGCCGAACAATTCGGGGCGGTGGGGGTGATTCATCTCTCTTTCTCATGCTTTACCCGTTGTATTTTATTTTCCTTTTAATTTAAATGAATGGGTCAAATTTCTTTCTTGACGAAATGTGCACGAAACCTCCTATTTGCCCCTTTTGTTTACTTTTTTTTTTTTTTTTAATTTTCCAATCATCAACGCAAATATTCTAACTAAGACAAAACAAGCATAGAATTATAAATAAGAATATTTAAAGTTAATAATCCCTAGTAAATGGTAGCGGGTCATAAACAACGTTTTAGATGGAGCGTAGCTTTAAGTAAGTCTACGTGAGAAGAGTAGGACCCAGTGCCAGAAGAGTACTGACGCACCGTCTGACGCAATAAAATGAAATGCGATAGAAGAAAGATTAGATTAGATTAGATTAGCACATCTGTAAAATTCTGAGGAACAGAAATTAAAATCTAGGAAAAGTCTAAATGGTCTTCCGTCCAAGCCCTTTTTATAGCCGACCCTATTGCACCGGTAAAAGACTTCACAGACTTCTTCCCACATACACCAACTATAAGCTCTCTCTCTCTCTTCAGCTTTTTTATAGTCCCTGATTTACTTGGGCGCCTGCATCTGTATCTTTTCAACTCATCGCACTCTTCCTCCCATCAATTTATGGACAAAGGATGGGGTCTTACCCTTAACTCAGATCCTCTCCCTTTCTTCCCCAGAACCAAGACGCCTCCTCCTCCTCCTCCTCCTCCTTCTGCTCCAACAGCCTCTGTGAGCTCATTTTCCGTGAGCAAGAAAAGCTTTGACATGGGTGGCAGTGGTGACTCCATTGGTATATTTCAGTTCCCGGTGAACCTTACTGGCAGGGAAAATCACGGCGGCTCTAGTCCTTCACAGCGTGACCACAACCGGGTTGCTGCTGGTGAGGTCGACTTCTTCTCCCAGAAGAAAAGGGATTCTTTCGATGAAGATAATAGTGATTCTAAAACCGCAAGTTTTGTCAGTGTCAAGAGGGAGCACAATCATTCTCAGGGTGAAGCCGCTGCTCCTCCTCCAATGTCCACTCTCCATGTAAATGTAAGAATAATCGCCAACTTTTGTCTTGTTCTGTATTTTTAATTAGATAGCTATTTATTATATAGATTTATTCATTTCTTCATTTCTTTTGTTTCTGAATTAGACTGGGTTGCACCTTCTTACTGCTAACACTGGAAGTGATCAATCAACGGTGGATGACGGAGTATCATCAGATGTCGATGATAAGCGATCCAAGAATGAGGTAAGACGATTGAACAACACAACACCAAAAATTTATCAATTTCTTGCAACTTTTGCGTGCATCCGTATACGAACAAAGTTGGGATTTTTAGGCTTAAAGGATTTTAGTTGTTGCAGCTGGCGAAGTTGCAAGTCGAGCTTCAAAGGATGAACACAGAAAATCAACGGCTTAGAGACATGCTCAGCCAAGTTAGCAAGAATTATGGTGCGTTGCAAATGCATCTTGTGACATTAATGCAACAACAACAGCAGAAGCAGCTTAGCCATGGGGCTGAAAGCGCACAAGGGAACGAGGTACTTATTGTCTATAACAATTAGCCACAAGAATTTCAATAAGGAAATATTGTCAATGGTTCAATTAATTAACTGTGCTAGTTCTTATCGGTGTTGCTTTCAGCTTGTTGAACTGAAGTCCGACGACAACAAACACGAGGTAGTACCGAGACAATTCATGGATCTAGGCCCTTCCGCCGAAGCTGACGACATATCTAACTCATCATCTGACGAGAGGACACGTTCAGGATCACCTCTAAAAAATGGAAGGCTCGACAAGGGTCAATATGATCAAGAGAACTCTAGTCTCCGCGATGGCAAAATGGTTGGTAGAGAAAGAGACCAGAGCCCAGATGAATCTGAGTCACAAGGATGGAATCCTAACAAACTCCAGAAATTGAATTCTGGTAACAAGGGTGTTGATCAATCCACTGAAGCCACCATGAGAAGAGCCCGTGTCTCAGTTCGAGCACGATCTGAAGCTCCTATGGTACGTATGCAACAATTAGCTTTGCTCAAAACTGCTAATTCTAAATTTTGGTTACGAAGATTGATAGTTTGTTCTTATAGATAACGGATGGGTGCCAGTGGAGAAAGTATGGACAAAAGATGGCCAAAGGAAATCCATGCCCTAGAGCTTACTATCGGTGTACAATGGCAGTTGGTTGTCCAGTTCGCAAACAAGTAAGTTAAACCTTGTGTAGTTAAACCTCACAGTTTCACTTAAAATTAAGGAAAAAACTAATTTAACTCAATCTGGTGAATTACAGGTCCAACGTTGCGCAGATGATCGGTCAATCTTGATAACAACTTACGAAGGGAACCACAACCATCCTCTACCTCCTGCTGCAATGGCAATGGCCTCAACAACAACAGCGGCTGCAAGTATGTTGCTTTCAGGATCAATGTCGAGTGCAGATGGCCTAATGAACCCAAATTTACTGGCAAGAGCAATCCTCCCTTGCTCGTCAAGTATGGCAACAATCTCAGCTTCAGCTCCGTTCCCAACTGTAACATTGGACCTCACTCACAATCCAAACCCTTTACAATATCAACGACCCCCTACCCAATTTCAAGTCCCTTTCGCTGCCCAACCACAAAACACTGGTGCCATTTCAACTCCACAATTGCAGCAGGTTCTCGGGCAAGCACTGCATAACCAGTCAAAGTTCTCTGGCCTTCAGTTGTCTCAAGATGTAGGGTCTTCACAATCAGCCCACCAGGCACCACCACCACCACCGCCAGTACAGCAGCCTTCCCTAGTTGACACAGTCAATGCTGCCACGGCGGTCATCACGGCGGATCCCAACTTCACTGCTGCTCTAGCCGCCGCCATCACGTCAATAATCAGTGGTGCTAATGGCACCACTGCGCCCACCAATCACAATAGCAATAGCAATGGAAACAACACGAGCAACAGAAGTTAGAAATGGGTTTCTTTTGTTCTTTCCGGATAGTTTCTCACTTTATCGGGATTCGTTCTTTTTTCTTCTTTAATCTTTTTTTGTTAACACTTCATTAGTTTCCCTTTTTCTTCTTTTCCTGGGGGGATGAAAATGAGTTCACATGTCCATACAGCTTTTCGTTGTTCTTGTTGAGAAAGGATTGGGTTAGATCACGAAAGGTCTCATTAATTCTTTTGTTGTTAGTTCACTTTCAATAACTTGTTTCGAATTGTTCAATGAATACACCAAAAAGAGAATTAATCACTTTGATTGAGTTTATGTCTGTTCTTTTACTTTTTTTTGTCCCTGATGTCTGTTCTTTATTTAATGTCCGTTCATTACAGCTCTATACCTTGACTTATCGTTTAGAAAGCCATAGTCACAAGGAAGAAGAGCAGATATATATATATTTATTGTTGGGTTTTGTTGCAGTCAAGAAATACGGCGGGCTAACGATGTTTGACACGGAAAAAGAAAGGCCTGAGATGTGTGCAACGCAATGAAAGGAACCTTAAATAATGGACTTCTAATCAAAGCCGGACAGTTCCAAGAAGCTACGTCTGCGTGTTTGTTGGACGAAGTCGAATCACAAATTGCCACTTGGGGGTGAAAGGTCAAATTTGGTTCAAACTAAACAAGGGTAGAAGAGGCAAATACTCCATGTAGTTTCGTGGAGAGTAATGACCCTAAGTTGTCTTATTGGACAATTCAGATACGTTTGTTGACTTCTGAACCTTTGATTGACATCACATCACGTCATACTATTCAATCAATCAATCATGTGATTCTGTGATTTTCTCTAGTTTTTTAGAAGGACAATCAAAGACGTGGAGCTTTGTGTGTCCCACCGTACCCTCTTCCACCGTACATTGCTGAACCACACTGTTGCCGCACTTGCACATGTTTTATTTTATGTGAGTGATTTACTTCCACGAATTTGGGCATTAACCGTTTGCCTATGCTAAATTGGACTGTTTGCCCTTCCTCGACCTCAACACCGCTTGTTAATGTTATAAAACGACTCCCTGTTTCCTAATAACCACGTTGCATGAGTAAGTGTCGTTTTAGATAAATTTTAATTATTTGAAATAAGTGTTATTCTTGACTTTATATACATCTTTATAATTTTACTTCCAAAATTAACCTTTAATTTCTCTCACATCTTAATTACACAGATTATACAGATTATATTTTCAAGGCACTTTAATATGTAATTAATAAGGATATATAAGACATTTCATTAACTTTCTTAATAAGTGTGCATTCCTCTAAAACGTCACTTATTATAAATCGGAGGGAGTATATTACTAGCCTTTGTAACCATAAACTTTTTTCTACATTTAAGACATTGACGGTCGATTCATTAAAAGTCCTCCCTTCCAAAGCTTTTTGGTATTATTCTCCTCAGGACATACGTAAGTTTAACGAGGGAGGGATAAATACCTGTGTATTGATTAAATTTAGAAATCGGTGGTTGAGAGTTTGAAATTATGTTTGTATAAACGTAAGTAGTCTCACTGATACGTGAGACTGAGCTTCAATTATATTATTATGGGGTTAATTGTAAAAAGTTTTTTCAATTTTACGCAATGATTTTATAATACTAGTTTAAATTTTAAAAAGTAGAATTAAAATACTCAAACTTTCTTTATAAAAATAATCCGACATTAAATTTTTGTTAATGTTAATGATATGATACGCAATGTTAGATTTTTATTTTTACCACGTGACTGTCAAATAGGATAATGATATCATGTACGATATTTGTTATTTAATAAAAATATGTTAAAACCATAGGCAATTTTGCTCATTGCCCCACTAACTGCTTATCCAAATGAGCCATATTATAAACAATTTCAATCCCATAAATCTTACAATAGTTTATCTTGTTCTTGACATTCTTCAACAAATAGTGATTTTGAATCATGTGCCATAAGAAAAATACGTTTTTGTGACGGAATTTATCGACGAAAAATAAAGTTTTTTCGTCAGGAAACAAATTTGGCAATATAAATTACCGACAGAAAGAAGCGTTAGAAACACCACTATTGGTAATGTACCGATGGAAGAAGGTATCTTCCCATTGCTTATTAGCGACAGATTATTGTAGTTCCGTCAGAAAGTTTAACTTTGATAAATTTCTACCCTCATTTCTCACTTTTTACCCGAGTTTTCTATTCATAATCTTATGATTTTTTTTATATTTAATTTCTGTAAATAATATGACATTGATTGATAAATAAAAAGTAAACATTATCCTGATTTTTAATATAAAAAACTAAATGTACACGAATAAGTATCTTGAAAATAAATATAAATTAAGAATTTATACAAAAACTTAAGAGTAGCAAAACATCAAATACATTCACTTATCCATCTAAGTTATGCAGGAGGTAAAGGAGGATGCTCTTATTGTTGTGACGAGGTTTTGTTGTTAGACCCTAAATCTTTTATTATTATTGATTTATTTGTTTCATTAATTTTTTGGAATTGAGCCCATTAATTTGGTGAGTATAAGTTGAAATTAGAAATTTGATGGAAAGATTAGAATTAAGTTAGAATTAATATGGGAATG
>JANZLH020000022.1:4159580-4170493 GCA_026770325.2 Erythroxylum fimbriatum | reverse complement strand
ATTCTTCTCTGTTCTTCATTTCCACTGTTTCGTCCTTCTTTAGCTCTGCTATAGTTACATTGTTGCTGCTCTTATCAATTTGGTATCAGAGACCTCGATCCACCTGTGAGTTTTCTTTATTTTGAATCATCAAGTATGGATCCCATATACCCAAAAACTCGTATGGAGTCCAGAGTTGAGCAGCTCGAAGAAGACATCAAAGACATTAGCGCCAATATGACACTTCTCATTTCCCAGATGCAAGAAAACCAGAAACACATTCTTGACACCCAAACCAATATCAATCTCATCCTCCAGAACCAAACCCAGAACCAAACACCACCCCCTCCAACGTTTCATGTCGGCGAATCCAGCAACTCCAAGACATACGACAACCATGACAAAAATAAAGAGACAACAAACACATTGCCCACTACTGCCCAAACACAAAACGTCCACAACCTTCCACCGTATCCACCCATTCCAGCCACCACCCTCACCCTAGCTGAGAACGTGATCAATAAAGACAAGTTCCCTAGGAAGCTAGAGCTTCCCGTGTTTGATGGGGGAGGAGCAGATTCTTGGATCTTTCGGGCGGAACGCTACTTTGCCATTAATCGATTGTCGGAAGTAGAGAAATTGGAGGCGGTTGGAGTGTGCTTTGAGGGAGAAGCTCAGGCTTGGTTGCGATTCGAAGAGCGTCTCAGTTCTTTCTCTTCCTGGGAAGAACTGAAAACCCAGATGTTGCAACGTTTCGCTGGATTATTGGATGGCACTCTCTTGCATCGTTTCTTTGCTGTGAAACAAGTAGGAACTGTGGCAGAATATAGGGCTCAATTCGAATACCTGGCGGCTTCTGTGGGAGCTCTCGATGATGACACTATGACTGCTGTGTTTATGAATGGATTACAGGAGAAAATCAGGGCGGAGTTATTGGTTTTGAACCCCAAAACCTTAAAGGAGACCATAGCCACCGCGGGAAGGATAGAGAGAAAGAACCAAATCCTGGGTATGACCCTACACCCGAAAACCCAAAAAGACTTAACACTAATACCCAAATATGACTACAAAACCATCACATGGACCAAACCCTATTGCCCCGTTAGCCAACCCAACTTTTTGGACAAATCCCAGAGCCCACAAACCGCACCCTATCTTCCCTACAAACCACAGCCCATTGAAAACCCTAAATCACCCATCCTTACATCTCCACCAAAATTTCGGAAACTCACTCCTCTGGAGGCGCAGACCAAACGGACACAAGGGCTGTGTTTTCGGTGCGACGGGAAATGGCATATTGGGCATCGATGTCCGCAGCGAGAACTGAATGTATTATTGGTTAGTGAATCGGAGGAGCGTGATGTTACAGAAGAGGAAGAAGAAGAGGGAGTGGCTGACGTTGAAGAAGCTCCCAATAGCGTTGAGTTATCTTTAAATTCGGTTGTAGGCTTATCGGAGCCACGGACCTTGAAGTTAAAGGGGGAAGTTCATGGGTTGGAGGTTGTCGTTCTAATTGACTGTGGGGCTACCCACAATTTTATCTCTACAGGCTTGGTAGAGACATTGCAGATACCAATTCAAGAAACTTCTCACTACGGAGTCATTATTGGATCTGGGAAAAACTTGAAAGGTATGGGAGTGTGTAAAGGTGTAGTGTTGCGGCTGCAAGAACTTACTATTGTTGAGGATTTTTTGCCTCTTCCGTTGGGAAGCACCGATATGATACTTGGGCTGAAATGGTTAGCAACTCTTGGAGAGACACGTGATGATTGGAAAAAGTTAACCATGACTTTTGAAGTCGGAGGAAGAATTATTAGGTTGCAGGGTGACCCGAGTCTTACCAAAGCCATGGTATCCTTAAAAACCATGGTCAAGGAATTACAACAGGAGAAAGCTGGAATGCTAATTGAGCTCTTGAATATTTCAGTACAAAACTCGGAGGTCAACGACCATGAAAATCCAGCTGCTGCGAAATTATTGAGTGAATTTGAGGGAGTGTTTGCTGCTCCAAACGGGTTGCCTCCATTACGTGGAAATGAACATGCCATAGTTCTGAAGGAAGGAACGGGTCCCATCAATGTGCGTCCCTATCGCTATCCACAAATTCAAAAGACAGAGATAGAAAACTTGGTGGCTGAAATGTTGGCGGCAGGAATCATACGACCTAGTGTGAGCCCTTTTGCAAGTCCGGTACTCTTGGTGCGTAAGAAAGATGGAAGTTGGAGATTCTGTGTCGACTATCGCGCCCTCAACCATGCTACAGTGCCGAACCGGTTTCCCATTCCAAATATAGATGAACTGCTGGATGAACTTCACGGGGCCAAGGTCTTCTCTAAACTCGATCTTAAGTCAGGCTACCACCAAATAAGAGTACTGGCGGAGGATGTGCACAAGACGGCTTTCAGGACTCACGAGGGCCACTATGAGTTCTTGGTAATGCCGTTTGGGCTATCTAATGCCCCGGCTACCTTTCAGGCTTTGATGAATAATATTTTTAAACATATGTTGAGACGTTATGTGCTGGTTTTTTTTGACGATATTCTCGTCTATAGTCCCTCATTTGCAGAACATGAAGTCCACTTAAGAGAGGTGCTCTCACTGTTGCGTCGCCACCAACTGTTTGCTAACAAAAAGAAATGCTGCTTTTATCAATTGGAGGTAGAGTATTTGGGCCACATAATTTCGGAGCAAGGGGTGGCCGCAGATTATAACAAGGTGAAGATCATGGATGACTGGCCAATACCCACTACACCTAAGGAGTTGCGTGGTTTCCTGGGCTTAACAGGGTACTATAGGCGTTTCGTGCGCCATTATGGAAAAATTGCAGCACCTCTCACGCAGCTACTCAAAAAGGATTCTTTTCAGTGGAACTCGGAAGCTACCGAAGCAGTTCAAGCCCTAAAATTGGCTATGAAGGCAGTTCCGATTCTGGCCTTACCTAATTTTGCGGAAGTTTTTGTGGTGGAAACGGATGCTTCGGGCGTCGGATTGGGTGCAGTATTATCACAACGCGGAAGGCCCTTGGCATTCTTCAGCCATGCTTTACAGGGTCGAGCCCGTTTCAAGTCTGTATATGAAAGAGAGTTAATGGCCATTGTAATGGCTATACAAAAATGGCGTCACTACCTCCTTGGGCGCCACTTCATCGTCCGAACTGACCAGAAATCCTTGCGCTACTTGTTGGAGCAAAGGATGGTGGCAACAGAATATCAAAGATGGCTAACCAAGATTATGGGTTTTGACTTCGAAGTACAGTATAGACCAGGACCGGACAATAAAGCCGCTGATGCCTTGTCTAGGATACCTCAATCAATTGAGTTCATGGCAATTTCTGTTCCATCAATTGTGGATTGGCCCTTATTGTTTCAGGAGATTGCTGCTGATCAGGAACTACAAGCAATTAAACAAGCATTGGAAACAGATGCCGACGCGCATCCAGGATGGACTGTGAACCATGGCATCCTCTATTATCAAGGTAAGCTTGTTCTGCCCAAATCTTCATCCCTGATTCCACGTTTGCTATATGAGTATCATGGGAGTCCAATTGCTGGGCATGGAGGTTTTTTGCGCACATTTAAGCGCATTTCAGGGGAATTATATTGGCAAGGGATGCGCGCACGGATCAAGCGTTTTGTGGAGGAATGCGCGATATGCCAGCAGAACAAATATCAGACCTTGTCTCCCGCCGGACTTTTACAACCACTTCCTATTCCAAACGCCATCTGGGAAGATCTCAGTATGGATTTCATTGATGGCCTTCCGAAATCACAGGGATATGACTCTATAATGGTGGTTGTGGATAGACTAAGTAAGTATGCTCATTTCATACTCCTTAAACATCCCTATACTGCCAAAATAGTTGCTGAAATGTTTGTGGATACGGTGGTCAAACTCCACGGATTCCCACGGAGCATTGTTACTGATAGGGACAGAATCTTTCTAAGTAATTTCTGGGCTGAACTCTTCCGTCTCCAGCATACAACATTGAAACGCAGCACCGCTTATCATCCCCAAACGGATGGTCAAAGCGAGGTAGTAAACCGTTGCCTTGAGACTTACCTTCGTTGTTTTGCAAGTCAACAGCCCAAGCAGTGGGCAAGATGGATATCTTGGGCAGAATACTCATACAACACCTCCTACCACACCTCTATTCGAATGACTCCATTTAAAGTAGTATATGGCAGGGACCCTCCCACCTTGATCAGCTATGGACAGAGTACTACTACTAATTCCTCTCTTGAGGAACAGCTTATGGATCGCGACCTAATGATAAAAGAGTTAAAGGACCAGCTGGCTATTGCTCAAAACCGCATGAAACAAAGTGCAGATAAGCATCGCAGGGATGTGCAATTGGAGGTGGGCGACTTGGTGTATTTGAAGTTAAGGCCATATCGTCAAAGTTCTTTAGCTACTCGCCCTAACGAGAAGCTTTCACCACGGTATTTTGGCCCTTTCCCTGTCCGGAAGCGAATCGGAGCCGTTGCTTATGAGCTGCAACTTCCTCCTTCAGCGGGAATTCATCCTATTTTTCATATTTCACAGCTGAAAAAGGCCATTGGATCTACTGAACATGTTCAGCCACTTCCTCCAATATTGTCGGATGAATTGGAATGGGTGGTAGAGCCAGAGTCAATCCTGGGCACTCGTGGGAATAACACAGATCTGGAGCTCTTGGTGAAGTGGAAGCATCTTCCCTCTTTTGAAGCAACCTGGGAACCGTTGCAGTTAATCAAGGACGTTTTTCCCTCTTTTCACCTTGAGGACAAGGTGACTTCTGTTGGAGGGGGTATTGATGAGCCGGGTGAGCCTACTACTCCAGCAATACGTTTTGTTTATCAGAGGAGGAAGAAAGTTCGTGGCCTTCCTAGAGCTGGGTCCAACATTGAGGCATGAAGGGAATCCGAGTTATGAATAAGAGGGGTAGCTGTTTGGTGGCAAGTTTGTTAAATGTTGTTACATGTCAGTTACGGTTTGTTACAGAAAATTATAGTATATAAATAGACAGAGAATGTATGAGAAAGGAGAGAAGAAATTTGTAAACAATGATGACATTGATGAGCATGGCAGACTCATGAATTCTGCTGGTGTCAGCTTATACAAACATTTCTAATACATTCTTTCTATTCTTCTCTGTTCTTCGTTTCCATTGGGTCGACCTTCTTTTGCTCTGCTATAGTTACATTGTGTATGTTCTTATCATATACATATGTAAGTGGACATCTGCCAACCGTTCAGCATATTTTGCTTATTGTTTATGTAGATATTGCAAGTGTTCTTCAAAAGGAGCTGGCAGATTGATAACAAGTATATGTGATCCTGCAGTGCCAGTGTCATCAACTGGCGTTATTGATCTCTGTTTCTTTCCTTACCATTTCTCTTTGTCTTTCTGCTTCAGTTTGTCCCCTGCTTTTCCCTAAAACAAGACATGTCTTAAAGTCATGTGGGAATGTCATAAGTAATAAGGAAGAATGCTGCAACGCCATGGAAAGCTACATCTCTCACTTACAGAAACAGAGCCTCATAACCAATTTACAGGCTGGATTGTGCTACAACTCTAGGGATGAAGCTACAGAAATCAAATATAACTATGGATGTTTATAGCCTTTGTCATATCACTCTCAAGGATTTCTCTCTGCAAGGTTGATGTTAATTTCTTTATTCCTTTCGACTTACTCTTTAACTTTCTTCTTGAAATAACCTTTTTAGGACCCAATACTCATTTGATGAGTTAAACTCAAGTATCTAATCTTTTATGTTACTAGTAACATACTGATACTAGATTCTTTTGTGATTTTGCTACTTATTTTATGATATTGGTGATCAATGATTGGACTGCATCAGTTGCTAAACAAGGTAATTTTGGATCTTTTGTTTTACATTTCCCCTATTTGAGAATTTGATCTTTACAGTTTTCATTTCCCCATATCTATTGTGTAGTTATTCTGGACTTCTGAACTGCATTCTGTGTAGAATTTCTTATGTTTGCTTTTCTTCTGCAACATACACTTGTGTTCTCAATTAAACAATCACCAACAGATGGAGTTCCCTGAAGAAAAAGACAATTCGATATCTGAAAAGGGAAGTTTCAATATTTTCTCATATTCATACAAACACAAAGTAAAGGGAAACCAAGGAAGGAAGAAAAGCAAAGAAAGGGAGAATTTGTAATTAAGATCACTCTTGATAAAATTATGCGTCTATTGACATTTGCTGTTACCATTAACCCTCTCCAGGCATTCTGTAGAGAATGCAATCTTAAATGAACTTAGTTGGCAGGAAGATAAAAAGAGTATCCTGTCTTCATCTGATCTGTTACAAGTACCCTAGTTTACCTGGCAAGTTGAAACGAAAGAGGCCTATATATGTTATTTCCTTTTATGTTTCCATGTTGTTTGCTTCATGAAAATATTTGTTCGCAGGTCTTTACCATGAAGATGCAATAACGAATTTGGTAGCCATTACCCTCTTGGTTTGGTTATGGTGGTGATTTTATAGTCTTATTTGAGCAAATATCCTTTCATTTGTACATTGAGACAATGATTCCTCGTCAATTTAGGTAGTTAATGTAGAGATAAGAGTTGCTTAGCTGAAAAGAGGTTTTACACATCTAACCCTCTCTATTCATCCAATTGTGGTTGGGAGGGGGATTTGAGACCTGAACTTGCAAGTTTTCTTCATTCTTGCGTGCTGATGTAATAAAATTTTGTATATAAAATCTGGAATGTTGTGTTGGTACTCGAAAGTCGAAATAATTAGTAATATAATGGAATTGCGTCATTTTAATTTTATTTTTCCTTTTTAAGGTAATAGGTACACAGATTAATGGTTAATTGGAATGTAGTCGGTCTTGGTTGTTTTTTCTTTGGACAGGTGTCAATTTTCACTTCAAGTTGTTGCAACAGAAATTGTACGTGGCCAACAAATTAGACGTTGATGTTTCCTTGTGGAATAAAAGAAAGGCATCTCGAGACGAAATTGGTGGAGTGCCGTAATATAGAGAATAAAGTGGAATTAGTGAAGAACATTTTTCTCGTTATTAGAAAGAAGAAGACGAGAGATGTCACGACATACACATGCCCACACACATAATAATTGTGGCCTTATTCTGTTTTGTACTGATGACGTTGATTGGTATTGAGTCGGATACTAGTGAAAATTCAAGGGAATAATACAGAACATAGATGTGATGATTCCAAAAATGTAAGCTTTTGGAGACAGTCAAGTAGTAATTGATCAACTAATTCATTTTTCGTAGGAATTTTACTGTTCCACCACGAGAATACCTGATCTCTATACACGGTAACAAGCCCCTCCTACTTAATTGACTTTAAATAAACTGATGTGAACTAACTATTACAGAATGGAGTCCACACCTCCGATTCCGAGACAAGAAAGGCTCAAGTTCTCACATGAGGCAGTCGGCTCCGAGCTTGAAGAAATACTGTCAAACACCCAATCATCCTACTTTAGTCGCCTCAGTTCGGCCTTATCAGTAGAACTAAAATTGTCATTTCGGCTTGCAGCTCCTGCTGTGGTAGTTTACCTGCTTAATAACGTTGTCTCGATGTCAACACAGATGTTCTGTGGCCATCTTGGAAATCTTGAGCTTGCTGCTGTCTCACTTGGAAATACTGGTATCCAAGTGTTCGCATTTGGCCTCATGGTAAGCCCTCTCTCTCTCTCTTTCCCCCCGTTTTAATAAAAAAAGAAAAAAGAATGCTAGTGTATCTCATGGTCACGGATATAAAGATGACACATAAAAAGGCACCTGATATTACTGATAATGAGTACGGCAGAGCAATGCATTAATGTGTCTAATGCTGCAGCTTGGAATGGGAAGTGCAGTGGAGACTCTTAGTGGCCAATCTTATGGGGCACGCAAATACGAAATGCTAGGCATATACCTTCAAAGATCAGTACTTCTTCTTATGGCCGCCGGCTTACCACTCACGGTGATCTATATTTTCTCCAAAAACCTCCTAACTTTACTTGGTGAACCAACAAACATAGCATCTTCAGCTGCTCTTTTCGTCTACGGACTCATTCCTCAAATTTTTGCTTACGCTGCCAACATCCCCATCCAAAAGTTCTTGCAAGCACAGAGCATAGTCGCCCCTAGTGCATACATCTCGTTAGCTGTACTTGTCGTTCACCTCTTATTGACGTGGTTGGCAGTATTCAAGTGGAACTGGGGGCTGCTTGGTGCGGCCTTGGTGTTGAGCTTGTCGTGGTGGTTTATAGTTTTGGCTCAGTTCTTGTACATTGTTATGAGTAAGAGGTGTAAACATTCTTGGAGAGGGTTTAGCTTGCAGGCTTTCTCTGGACTTTGGAGTTTCTTCAAATTGTCTGCTGCATCGGCTGTGATGCTGTGCTTGGAGAGTTGGTACTTCCAGATGTTAGTCTTGATTGCTGGATTGCTACCAAATGCCAAGATTCAATTGGATTCTCTTTCCGTTTGGTAACCAAAACAAGCCTTCCGTTGCGTTTCATTTTCGGTTTGATTTGTATAATATAAGCACTACCATGCATTCTTTCAGAGGACTAAATTTTAACCAGAAAAATAGTTATCTGGTAAGGTAAGTGTCTGTGTGTAATGTGATGGTTAATCACTGCTTTCTGACCTATGCTATGCAGCATGATAATAGCAGGATGGGTATTCATGATATCGGTTGGATTCAATGCTGCTGCAAGGTAACTCTAGCTACTTCCACATTAATTAATGAAGACATCTGAGAATTAACATTGCGAGATGGTATAAAAAATGAAATAAAATATAAAGTCAACATAATATTAAATTAATGAATAAATTGAATAAATTAATTAAATAAAAATATTTGTTTTAGTTATCGAAATAAATAAAAAAATTCACTCTGGCAGGTATTTTTGATAAAAAGTCATTAAATAAAGTTAATTGCATTTATTAGTTTGTCTTTTATATATATATATATATATATAATGAATTTACAGTATCAAACAAAATGCCTCGATAAAATAATATGATAATTGGCAGTGTAAGGGTGAGCAACGAGCTTGGAGCTGGGCATCCAAAATCTGCAGCATTTTCAGTAAAGGTGGTGACTTCATCATCATTCATCATTTGTGTAATAGCAGCGATCATTGTAATGGCACTGCGGCATGTTTACAGCTATGCCTTTACGGACGGTGAAGTTGTTTCTAAAGCAGTTGCCGACCTCAGCCCTTTTCTGGCTGCCACCATTGTACTGAATGGAGTCCAACCTGTTCTTTCTGGTAACAACATTGTAAACTTATTTCATTATTCAATCTTTGTCCCAGTTTGTACAGTTTCGATAATGATTAAATGTCATATTATCAATGAACATTACATCGTCTAATAACCTGATAACATATGCAAACTGAATTTGTTTAACAGTTTAGTCTTTTTAACGTCGTTCAACTCTCTTTTGTAATTGAAAGGTGTAGCTGTTGGGTGCGGATGGCAATCGTTTGTGGCATATGTAAACGTTGGATGCTATTACTTGATTGGTATTCCTCTTGGAGTGGTTCTAGGCTTTTCTTTAAAGCTTGGTGCCAAGGTATTATTCTACCACTTAAAGCAATCGGCCACTAGTTGAACGAAGCCTAGTGGACAAGAGGATACATACATACATACATACATACGTATATATACATACATACATATATATACACATATACATATATATACACTCACACACATATATATATATATAGATAATACATTTTACATTGTTTGGGCAGGGAATATGGTCAGGCATGATCGGAGGCTCATTCTTGCAGACCCTGATCCTGATATGGGTCACTTACCGGGCAGATTGGAATAAGGAGGTAAGCTTAATCTTGGTTTATCTTTGTAAATCTCCTCATGAAAAATGAGTGTATCGAAAGATATAATATCGATAATCCCGTCATCTCTTACAGTACAAAACAGTTTAATTTCTTCACCAGTCAAGAAGTTCTTTGATTACATATATCACGTGTTTGTGGCGTGGTCACTCGTGAAATTAATTTTTTTTATTGGTAGATCACTGGAAGCCCTACTTTCCTGTTATGATTACTCAAAAACAAAATAACTAAACTGGTAAATTTGTTCAGATTGATTAATTAATGGACTTGATATCTTTCACTTTCAGGTGGAGAAAGCCATGGAGCGGTTGAATTCATGGGTTGACAGAGACGTAGAATGAAGTTACGAGGAGTTAGAAGCAGTTATTTCCTGGGGGAGTCGCACAGCAAATTACGCACAAATTAAACGAATGTATCTTTA
This sequence comes from Erythroxylum fimbriatum, assembly GCA_026770325.2. Classification (NCBI taxonomy): domain Eukaryota; kingdom Viridiplantae; phylum Streptophyta; class Magnoliopsida; order Malpighiales; family Erythroxylaceae; genus Erythroxylum; species Erythroxylum fimbriatum. The sequence continues at coordinate 4,160,250 of JANZLH020000022.1, read as the reverse complement.
TATGTTTTATGTTTAGTTCAAGGATAACTGAGAATTATATTTTTAAAAAAATACAACAAATTAAGTCCATTGCTCCACGCTGATCAATATTAAACTTGTCAATAACTGGGAAACAGCGTAAATTTAATACAAGACGACTCTGTTCGGATTGGATTTGCTAATCAAATATTTGCATGTGCATATCTATTAATTCTTCATATATTTTGAATGTTGATCAAATTTTTGTTTTTTTTAATAATATCCTTAGCAGATATTATTAATTGCAATATTGTAAAGAAAATACCTTATATTTTAGTTCATATAATTTGGAACATATGTATATATTCAAAATAATAAGTATTTGATTTTAATAGAAACTTTGGCTTTTAACAGAAATTTCATAGTTAAATAATTATACAACACATTTAATTACAATGTCAGAAAATGAATGTTGGTTGGGTTGGTCATACTAGGCCCGGTCTCAGGCCCATGCATCGACGAGCCATTCGCAGTTGGAAACCTCCCATGCATACGTAAAGACCTACGTGAAGACCTAAACCTAGTGGCTATTTGTTGGCCCCTGAATTTTTTTTATTTTATTAAGCATGATTAGTTTGATTATGGGGTCTTGATAGATTAAACTATGTTGACATTAATTAGCATGTAGTATTAATTAGGTTAGGTGGCATGA
>JANZLH020000022.1:4121886-4132228 GCA_026770325.2 Erythroxylum fimbriatum | reverse complement strand
AAAAATCCAAAAAGATTCTTTCATACTTTTATTTCAATTTTAAATTACTCTTTCTAGTTTCAAGCAACAACCAAACCACCCTCTTTTATTAGTTTTGAATTGCATATTTTTAACCTAGGCTAGCTTTTAAAACTATTTTTCGTCGGTTCCAACAAGAGAGACGACCCGAGGTTTCAGCTTGCTGCAATCTTGGAATTTAATTTTTTTGACCGATTTCCAAGGTCGATTTTCGAATCGAACGACAGAGCCGCGATCACATATCATATCACTATATGATGATTATGCTGCTGTTGGGATAATGGCTTAGTTAGAGAATTCTACAAGATTCTCCATAGTGAGCACTTGCTTAAATCTTACAACTTCCATCTTAATTATCATCATAATAAAAAAAATGCCTAAATACATCCTTAGATTTTTTATGAGACCTTAGCTCCTTTGACTTGCCCATTGGCTCTAATGTTCCATAGTATATTATTGTCTTAAACAATGCAAGGAACTATATCAAGTTCACTAAAGAACTTATTAATTCAATTAATCATTCCACAAAATGAAAATTTTATTATAGCTTAATTAGTAACCATTGCTACATTGGAGCCTTTCCAATCTTCAAATCATATTTTTTTAAGTTAAATAAACCTTAGTTTGGATTTACTTCTAAAGCAAATATCCTTATCATCTTGAACTCAAATCTTAACTCATAAATAGAATAATGGATATCTTTAATACTTCACAAGTATCTTATATCTTAACATCTTTAATACAATATCTATGTACTCGAACTTAGAATAGGTAAACAACTTCCAATCTATCTCTATAAATCTAATTATCAAAATTAAGTTGTTGCCTTTCCATATCTAACAAGAGTTGTTCTTGGAAAATTATATTTTCAACTATTGAAATTTACAATTATTGTTTTATGTGAACAATATGTCTCTATATACTCCCACTGAAAACAAAAACTATACTCTCGATAACCTTTTTGCAAACATGATAAATTCACAATCATATCTAAAACAAACTATTTGAATTCATCATAAAAGTGAATCTTTTAACATCTCATAGCCTTTTAACTATACTTCAAATGTATCAATAAAGACACTAAGTATACATTGAAGTAAACAATTTGTTTAATAGATTTATAAGATTATAACCAAACTTTTAGATACGTCATAACCTTTTACTGACTAGTTTAGTTCTAAACTTAGTGGATAATATTTGCTTAAGCTAAGCATCACATTCTTAAATCATGAACTTTGACTATTTCAAAGTCTTAGTGTTCCATATCTAATATGAAATCTTACTAATTCATTTAATTAGAAATATTGAAGGTATTTGAAATCCCACATCGGTTGGAGAGGGGAACGAAGTACGCCTTATAAAGGTATAGATACCTTTCTTTTACAGACGCGTTTTCCATGGCCCAACGCATCAGATCCCATCGGAACTCTGAGGTTAAATGTGCTTGGGTGAGAGTAGTTCTAAGATGGGTGACCTCCTGGGAAGGCCTTGGGAAAAGCAAAACCGTGAGGGCTTGGCTGGGCCAAGGCTCAAAGTGGACAATATCTGTAAGCGGGTGATCTGGGATGTTACAGGTGGTATCAGAGCCAGTACCCGAACCGTTGTGCCAGCTAGGCTGGACCCCAAAGAGGGTTGGGACCTAAGGAGGTGGAGAGTGTGAGATCTCACATTAGTTGGAGAGGGGGAACGAAGTACGCCTTATAAGGGTACGGATACCTCTCCCTTGCAGACACGTTTTCTATGGCCTAATGCACCGGATCCCTTCGAAATTTTGAGGTTAAATGTGCTTGGGTGAGAGTAGTTCTAGGATGGGTGACTTCCTGGGAAGGCCTCGGGAAAAGCAAAACTGTGAGGGCTTGGCTAGGCCAAGGCTCAAAGTGGACAATATCTGTAAGCAGGTGATTTAGGATGTTACAAGGTAAGTCATTGTACTAAACATAGCTATGGAAGACAATATCTCATATTGTATTTTTTTCCTTACTGAAATCCATATTCTTATAGAGAAGGTATTCATGAGAAAATCTCATTTCCTATAGAGAATTGAAAATTAAAAAAGTTTCCACATTAATCTCATCAAAGTGCTTCAGCATTATCAATGCTTAATTTTTACTTAGATTTAAACAATTTGAACTTTTCAAAATTTTAAATCAACATTTCATTTAATACATATGACTATAACACATAAACTCATTAGTAATATAATGAAATATAAGTTATTCTATCTAATAAATCATATGTATAAATTTGACAATTCAATACCATCATCATCCTTTCACCAAAAGTTGATTTTGTTATTCTTTAACTTAACAAGTTTCATAAGTTTCATACAATTCATAGTCAAAAGGATACATATATCCTTGTATGTAACTTTATGATTCTCGTCATGTTGATTTAATCAATATGGCGTAAAAAGATGGTCTCGATTATCTAATTTATATTATTTCCAATTATATTAAGCATAAGTCTTCTTTTAATCCAACATATACAAACCATTTGTATAAAATTATATCAACTACTTTTACTTAATAATCTGTTTCTTATCATGCTTTGAAAATTATAATAATGTTGAATCTAAATTCAATATCAAATACTTAAAAGCATGAACTAGAAATATATGTGATCTCTATCATATCTCGTATAGACAAGAAAAGTCATACAATCATTTTGCTTCTTATGAAAACTATTGTCGTACTATAGCAAATGCCTTTAATTGATGTCCATGTTTATGCTTTTAGTAGGCTAAATTAAGTAGAACAATTCCAACAAGGTACTCTACCTTTAATGGTGTTGAAATATATTTTACATGTTGTCATCAAAGTTTATTAGACATTAGTCAACTTAAAATGTCAATACATTTATTTTGACATATCTCTAAAACTTTGTCAGTGAATCTTTAAAAGAGATTATAGAAAAATAACATAATGGGCATACACATTTCTATCTAACTTTGAAAACTCTTCCCAAACATATCCTATGTCCAAGAAATTTGGTTCACTAACTTAGTATAAACTATACTAAACAAGATAAATTCCACTTAGAACAAAATATAAATGTAAGAAAAATAAACAATTAATTATATGTTATGACTACCAAATGAAATTAGGACTTTAATAAAATATTTGGTTACTCTCACTATTTTTTTTTAACAAAATCCCTCACTAATATTCAGAAAGATTTCCCTGATCTTTTTAGTGGGCTAAGATCCCATTCAAATATAGTTGATCTTGAGTTTCCTCAACAAACCAACTAAAGTTAAATTATGTAGATAACAACTTTATCAATCACGTCTTATATGACTCCTAGATCCAATAGGTGACAATTCTTGCTAAAACATATCTTATATGTTATTCCTAACCTTGCCTCTAAATTCATGTGATCATGAGTTTGCTCATCTTCACACAAATTTAGTTAAGTAAAACTCACTGTTATAAAACCAAACACATTCAAGTTAAAGTGACCTTGAGTTTACTTAACCAGCCTAACAATAAACGGAACTCTGGTTTGTTCTTATAACAATGGAAGGAGACAATCACATTCTCAACATGTACTTGATATTTTAATGAGGGATTTAATTTTGTTCGTCTCACCAAACATAAAATAGCATATAAAAAATCACATATATAAAACTTACAATTTAACATGCATATAATATATATCAAACATATAAATAAAGTATGCAACTTATGCACTCATAATCAAACTGTATACATAAAACATTAAGTTTCGTTTGATTCTAGTTATTGATCTTCATAATCTAAAATAATATTTCTAACTCTTTGGAAAAAATTAAATTAGATTGAACTCGTTGATTCCTAGATAAACTAAATCCCTATTCCAAATAGAAATTTATTTTGATTTGAAAATAATTTTTAAATCCAACTAGAAACTATTTCTAATTATCTTGACTCCTTTAATAAAATTTAATTAAATTTTTTTCAAAAAATATTTCTTCTTACTCATTATAATTAAAAAAACTCCTTTTGTAAATTATATAAGTAACATGTTCTAATCCAATTAGAAAACTATTTCTAATCTAATTAGAAATTACTATTTTAATCTCATTAGAAATTATTTTTGCTTAATTAGAAAACTATTTTATAATATTAAAAGGAAACTATTTTCAAAATTAAAAAATTTGCAAATTTAATTAAGAAAGTCTTTTATATCATCTATTTATAGACTAATTTCTTAATTAATTAGAAATTCTTTCCTTAATAAATTAGAAAACTATCTTCAAAATATTAAAGAAAGCACAATTTTCTTAATTAATAAATGAAAACACTATTCAAAATTTAATCAAGAAAAATATCTTTTCAAATAAATCAAGAAACTTATTATTTATAGATAAAGAAACAATTTCTAAATAAGTTGAATATTAATTCTCTAAACAAATAAATCATAAATTTAATTCATTTCAATCAAATTGAAGTAAATAAATTTAATTAAGAAACACTTTTCCTAACTATTTATAATTTTTTTCTTAATTTTAAGGAGTCTATTTAATTAACTTCAATATAATTGAAACTAATTAATTATAATTTTAGAAATTACTTCTCTAAAATTAATTAGGAATCAATCTAATTATTATTCATAATCATGTTAAGAAAAATGATTAATTTAAATTTAAAATTAAGATCTCATCTTAATTAATATAATCTCATTATATTAATTATCTAACGTAATCTAATTATGAAAGATAACTCTTTTAAAGATTTGCTTGATTCCAGTTATTGATTTGATAATTAATTTAATTTAATAATTCATCCACTACACCCACATAAGTATATGGCTTCTAATAGTATCCATAGAACAAGGTAAGAGAACTCTGTAAATATTACAAAGAGGGTTAAGCGAGGAGTGTTAGCTTCATTATAGCTTAAGCATATTTATAATAAGTTTTCAATATTTTAGTAATTTAATTGAAATTAAACTCTAATTTTAATTAAACTTTAATTAGAATTACAAATAATTCTAATTAAATACCAATTATGCCCAAATAATATCCAATATCTCATATTGATCCGTATTTATTAAATATCTCGTATTTAATCACAAAATTTCTTAAACTTTACAACCAAGTTTAACTTATTAAAATATCTTTGCTCTCTTCAACTCGTTCTTCAGGTGAATTTATAATCTTTGTCAATATGTTTAAGAACCATTAGATAAATTAAAAATCCTTCTAATTTATCTTAATTCTCGAATTAAACAATTTATAATCATAGATCAAGATTAATATCTAGGAACACATTATGACCACCTAAATATTTAGAAATGCCAAGGTGATTTTGAGTAAACTTTTCATGTATGATATTTTCTTATAATTCAATTCTTTTATCATACAATATTCTGATTAGATATAGAGTATGAAATTAATGTCTACTCTATTTTAAGTCCAGTCATATTAGTTCTCCACTGTTAGCTATTGGTTTAATTAATGACATTTGTAAACTATTTACAAAACGTCATTATACCTTGGCCAAGGATTTTCCAAATTTAATTAAGAATGACAGAATATTTTTTCCAATTACTTTAGGGTAATGAATCCTATCTTGATTACTCAGCTACCTCTATATAATTCATGCTACAGTCAATAACTATCGAGTAAGCTAGAATAGGTCATAGGTAGTATTAAAACATAACAATCCCTATATAAGATAACTTTAGAGACCTCAAGTCAGAGGATCACTTATACAATCATCACAATAATAATTTCCATAGACATAGAAGTAATGCCCCAAATGGATTTCTCTATCAGGTTAATTTAATGAACTTGTTCTCTAACAAGCACTCATATATTTGTTTAAGTATCTCCATACTTTAGTCTATAAGATTGACTACTTACTTTATAAGAAAAAAATAACATATGCTAGTCTTTTTATATTCTATAAATGTCCAGTCTTAATAGAACAATGACTAGGAACAATTTATGGATAGTACATAAATGTAATATGAATCTTATAATTATAATCTCGTTATAATTTCATTTATAATATATAATTATCTCATGGACTTTATCATACACATCTAAACATGTGCAAGATAAAGAATGCCTTTAAATTATTTTGTCACTATACTATAACTAATCGATTGGTTATAAGGTATAGATCAATAATAAACAAAGAGCAGTTGGCCATCCAAAGGCTCAACAACAACAAGCTTCTTTGTCAGTGGTAGGATTGAGGATCGCGATAACTTAGTTCATTATGAATGTGATTATAGAGAATAAACAATATGGACTAGGTCCAAGTTATGACCACACCTTGACTGTAGTGGTTGCAGTTAGCAAAGAGAGGATGCCAAGTTGCACTGGGTCTAAGTTGAATTTGTTTGGTAATGCAACTACACTTAAGGGTAATTCTACAACCTCTAAGACTTTTTCTTCACCTGAAAATGCTAGAATTCATATTTATTTCATTCATTTTCTGGTTATATTGCTCAGTTAGCTAGTATTATAACTTGAAGGTTCGAAATTTAAATTGATTTTCTATATTGTTTTAGTTATTAAGCCCTTTTATTTGACTTTCATTAGTTCATTTATTCTTTTTAATTCTAGTCTTATAGAACTCAATATGTGGCTTTGATTGAATTTGTCTATAATAATCAGTATCACAATAGGATCGGTATGGCTCTATATGAGGCGTTGTACGGCAGAATGTGTCGTTCGCCTTTATACTAGAATGAAGAGGGTATAAGAATTATTGAAGGCCCAAAATTGATTGAGGATACTGTTGATAAGGTGAGATTGATCCGTAGTAGAATTAAAGTAGCACAAGATAGACAGAAGAGTTATGTGGATCAGCACAAAAGAGATATGGAGTATCAGGTAGGAGATAGATTATTTCTAAGAGTATCACCTTGGCAAGGTGTGCTGAGGTTCGGTAAGAAGGGTAAGTTAAGCCCGAGCTACATTGGTCCATATGAGATAATCGAAATAATTGGGTCATTGGCTTATAAGTTAGCCTTACCTTCTGAAATGGCACAGATACATAATGTGTTTCATGTGAGTATGCTTAGGAGATATCGGTCAGATCCAACTCATATGGTACCGACTCAGGAGATTGAAGTCTCTAGTAATCTGAGTTATATTGAAGAACTAGCTAAGATAATTGGCTATTAGAATAAACAGCTAAGGAACCGAGTGATCCATTGGTGAAAGTCCTTTGGAAAAATCATTTGAGTGAGGAAGCCGCATGGGAAATGGAGGAGCACATGAGAAATCAGTACCCCTACCTATTTGACCATTCACGTAATAATTTCTTAAGAGAGGAGAATTGTAATATCCCATTTTTCAGAATATGCGTAGGGTTTAACCCTAGATTAAATATTGCATATACATGCATAACATTAGCATTCATACACGAATTGATATTTGTGCACATTACAAGTTAGCATATGCACTCAATTGACTTATACTGGGGTATGAAAAAAGGTAAGTGATCATGATGTGAATTATGAATTAATATGTCTTGAATTTTGGTATGATTGGATTTCAATTAGTAAATTGGAATTAATGTTATGGATTGGGAAATTGATTGATTAAATGTACATTTGGACTAAGACAAATGTTAAGTGATAGGATAAATTGTTACACGAAAATTAGGGTGAATAGGACTTAAATTAAGTGACATTTGGCATAGTTAAATGTGTGACAAATGGACTAGTAATTAAATGACAATTGGACCAATTATTATGTGAAATGTGGACCAATCTTGGAATGACATGTGGACAGATTTAATAGGGGACAAATGGCAACCTAATATGTGGACTAGTGGCAGTTGATTAATAAGGCAAATGTATTACATGCCTTAAGACATATGGTGAGTTTAAAAGTTGACACCTAGCATGATGATGGAGCACATTCCAACAGTAATGTTTATGTTGTTTCCCTCACCTTTCTCCACCGAAATTTCTCCAAATTTTCTCTATATTTTTTTTTCTTAACCTTAGCTAAAGTTCTGCACGAAAATCACACCTAAATCCTTCACCAAATTGCCAAGAAAACTTGTTGTTTATGATCTTCATATTGCTGTCCAAAAATCACCTTGCTTTCACCATAAGTTTGTGTTGATTTTGCTTGCATGGAGACTTGGTATAATCTTAATTTTTGTGTTGGATTGGAAGCCTAATAGGTAAGTAACAATCTGAGTTTTATGGCATGTCAAATGATATAAGGATGATGCTTGAATTGGAATGAAATGCATGTAATATTGGTGAAGATATGTGCTGGAAAATGTTACATGAACTTGGAAGTTTTTCTGTTTTGATTTTGGTTTATGAAAACCGTGGGATATAGATTGATTTATGGATGAATTAGGTCTGGATTTGAAGTATAATGAAGGTGAATTTATGCCAAAGAAAGACGCTCATTTGATGTTGTTGGATCCTATTTCCGGAACCCAACTCTTACTCTGATACCACACATGTTGGACCCCGCTTGATTTCTGAGCCCAACACTTGGAGTCATTTAACTGATCATCTTATCCTATAGGGTCATTTTCATAAACCCTCGTTAGCCATCATCAAAATAAACCCATTGCTTCTGTTTCTGAACAAATTTTAAGAAATCTCAAACTGGAATTACATTTTGAATTCTTCATAACATTTTATCCCCATTGTCTTAAGTTTCTAATGACACCAAAATCATTCCATTTGATTCATAAATCTAAAAGTTAGGGCCCAAACATTTTCTGACTACTATTAAACTGAAATAGTACTCTATACCCAACTTCCGTCTAGAAAATGAAAGTCTTAGAGACTGAATTAAAATTCAATTCCTTCAGATCACTTGTAGTTCTATATCTCTAGTTTATTTTAAAACAAGGACCATCTCATTTGGAGCTCTACATATCAAGATATGCTTAAAATACCCAAATATATTCAGTAAAGTATCTAATTCATACCCTTCCAACACATACCCTTACTTTGATTCAATCAATCCTTTTCAAATTAATACCAAAAGCTATAAACTTTCATGGAGAGGTAAAAAGAGATTTGTTTGGAATCTATTGGTTCAAGACTCACCTTATTTGGAGGTCGAATAACAAGGTTATGGTCGAAAGAATCAAACAAGGTTTTGTCCTCAATCATATTGAACCTATCTGGGGACAATTGGCATAACTTTCACTAGAGTTATCAGATTAAAGTCATTCTTATACTATTTGAAATAGGACTTCAAGTTCTAAAAATTTCAAGAAGACCTTGAAGAGATATTATGTCATCTTAAGGGTCAAAATTGGACTAGACCATAGGCCAGATGAAAGGTCAGACAAAACTAGACGAAGGGCCAGACAATTTCAGACAATCAACATAACTTTCTCTAGAGATATCTGATCAAGGTCATTCTTAGATGGTTTGAAATATGACTCATATACCCAAAACTTTCATGAAGACCTTGAAGAGATATTCTATCATCTTAAGGATCAAAATTGGACCAGACGATAGGTCAGACGAAACCAGACGAAGGGTCAGATGATTTGGAAAACTGGCATAACTTTCTCTAGAGATATCGAATCAAGGTCATTCTTGAATGGTTTGAAATAGGAATCATATATATACAACTTTCATGAAAACCTTGAAGAGAGATTCTTTCATCTTAAAAATTGGACCAGACGATAGGCCAGATTAAAGGTCAGATGAAACCAGATGAAGGGCCAGACAATTTGGGATAATTGGCATAACTTTCTCTAGAGATATCGGATCAAGGTCATTCTTGAATGGTTTGAAATAAGACTCACAGATCTACAACTTTCAGGAGATCTGTAAGAGAGATTCTGTCATCTTAAGGGTCAAAATTGGACCAGACGATAGGGTAGATGATTTAATCTACAGTGGACCAGACGATAGGATAGATGAATTGGGAAAATTGGCATAACTTTCCCTATAGATGTCTGATAAAGTTCATTCTTATATTTTTCGAAATAGTACTTCAATATCTACAACTCTGATGAAGACCTCAAAAATAGATTCTATTGTTTATAGGGTCAAAATTGGACCAGACGATAAGGTGGACGATTCAGTCTACAATGGATCAGATGATAGGGTAGACGAATTGGGAAAATTGGTATAACTTTCTCTATAGATGTCGGATCAAAGTCATTATTAGATGGTTCGAAAGAGAACTTCAATATCTACAACTTTTGTGAATATTTCGAAGATAGATTCTATCGTCTAGAGGGTGAAAATTGGACTAGACGATAAGGTAGATGTTGGGCCCCAAATCTTTTTGTAAGCTAAGGCTATTAAACGAGAATTTTGATGATTATTTATGAGTAAAGAAATTAGGAATTTATGAAATTGACAAGAAATGACAAAGATGGTTTAA
>JANZLH020000022.1:4052957-4068129 GCA_026770325.2 Erythroxylum fimbriatum | reverse complement strand
GAACTCTCTTTAAGTCCAGGGTCTTGATTAATGAACTCCTGTCACTCTCGACTCCATTTCTCAAGACCCCATTAGGTTCTCTTGAGCCCTAGAATCTTAAAGGACTCTTTAAGTCCAAGGTTTTAATCAATGAACTCCACAGAGTAAATTTTAGGATTTTTGGGAGATACATGGTTTGATACACAAGCGTTTACTAGACCATATACACTTCAAAATCCCCAGAATTTGTGATTTTGTACAGCTTAAGAGATGTACATGGCCATATACATTGTCGTATATCCATTAATTGCTTTTAAACTTTGTTTTATGGCACTTTTTCAGTTGAATTCTTCTCCGTTTAGTCCATAAAGGCAATTATAACCTATAAATGCACTTGAAACGAATTAAGTACCAAATATATAATAAAAGTAAAAAATATCAAGCAAAAAAACATCAAATATGAGGTATAAATATGGCTAAATATATGCATATATCATGAGCCTATTATTAATTTTTTGATTTATTCTACAAAGGGCTCAATGTTTTTGAAGTCTCTTGATACATATTACCTTATTAGAAATGTTAATACTTTATTTGAAATAATCGATGAAGCTATGAATAAATTAGGGCTAGAAAATATAGTTAATTCATTACTGAAAATGATTCTGCTTATAAAGAGACTGAAAGAAGATTATAAAGCAAGTATAATTCTTTTTATTGGACTCCTTGTATTGCACATTACATTGAATTTATGCTGAAAAATATAGGGGATGCTAGGTATCTTCTTATTGCTGATGAGATTGTGCGAAAAGAAAAAAAGGTGACCAAGTTCATCTACAATCGTGCTTAGGTCTTGAATTTAATGGGAAAAGATTTCAATAGTAGAAATTTATGCCGCCCTACTGTTACAAGATATGCAGCAAATTTCTTATCACTTTAATGTTTTATTATGATAAAGAAAGAGTTGAGACATATGTTTATAAGTGATAAGTGAGTTGCATCCTGACGTGCTAAGTCTAATGCTAGATTAAAGGTTTCTAGAATTATAATTGAAGATACTAAATTTTGGTCCAAATGTCAAAGTGTCATATGAGTTTGTGAGGATATTTCGTCGGGCTTATAGTAATGAAAAGACAATAATGAGTTATTTTTATGATGTCACAAAAAGGGTGAAGGAAGCAATCAAGACCAATATGAACAATAGGCTTTTTTTGTACACACCTTATCTTGGAGTCGTTAATAAGAGATAAGAAAGACAACTTTACTTTATGTTGTTTGCAGCTGAGACATTTTTGAATTCTAGTGTCTATTTTAGACCAGTTTTTACAAAGAAAGCTGAAGTTAATAAGAGAATGCTAGTAACTATTATGATAATTGTTGTTCATCAAATGATGCAAGATCTTCTAAGCGCACAAGTGAAGATTTATAATGAGGCTTCTATAGATTTTGGGATGCCAATTACTATTCATCAAAAAGAAAAACCTTTTTTTCACTTTTATTACTTGTTGAAAATTAATCATCACTTTATTTTGTTTATAATGCTACTTTTATTATTTTACAACTTACAATTTCTTAGTGGGACCAATTCAGAAGTGATGTTCTAGAATTGCAAAGATTTACAATTGAATTCTACGTTAATGTGTGAGTGCCACAGGTTGTGAAAAAAATTGAAACACATTTAAATTCATTTATTTCAAGAAAAGGAATCGATTGGAGCACAAAAGAATGAATGATTTGGTTTTTGTTCGATACAATTTAAAGCTTCAAGAAAAATATGTTATTTTCATTATTAAATTAGATATAATTTCTTATATTTTTATTAATTTAATTTTATTGTTTACTAGGACTCCTAATAAAACAAGTAGTTCAGTAGATCCAATTTGCATTGATAATATCGATTTTTGGCAGATTAGGTTTTTAAGGAACTAGGTTTGATAAATAAGAGTGACTTGGAAGATAATCTTAAATGAGAAAGCATTAACATATCATAATGGTAACGATGAAACTCCTCTCAATGATTAAGTTTTTGTACTAGATAACAGTTGAAGTCAATACAATTATAACGAGTATACGATTAAATAAAGTTTTTAAGTTTTTGTTTCTCTTCTTTTAATTTCACTTATATTTTATATATATGTTAAATTTTATATATGCAATATAATTATTCACATTTTTGTTTCAATTTTCAATTCTAAATCCAAAAAGAGTTCTTTGGAATAACTGCTACAAACCTCAGACAAGAGATCCGTAAACAATACAAGTTTTAGAATCCGTTGGTTTCTTGCTCAAGTGGAGATGCCATGTGATTCGTGTTTTTGCTCAGACTCCACTTACAGAGCGCGCGCGCACAAACACATAAATCTAAACGAAACTTTTGCTGCTTGTTTTAGTTTTAGCTATATGTCCTTCGGCTACACCAACTTGTATTCATATTCAAAATCAAATGAGTCCACAAGAATGACCTTAAACATACATTGTTATTCCCCTATTACAGTTGCAAAATGGGACAATTTAATTCCACCAGTGGGCGGAAATGAGCTGGCAATATGTAATTAACTAATTATTACTACAACACTTTGAAATCCATCTCCTGCACCTTGACAGTACCTGCTAATAGACAACTTACCTTGAACCCATTTTCGTAATTTATGGGTGATGAATTACTAGCTCTGGCAGTCCAAGCATAATCTATAATGCTGGTACTAGAGAGTCTATTAACCGTAGTTGTTTCAAGTGATTTATGAATGAAACAGTCCGCACCTCACATCAGCAACAAGATGCCGGATGTGTGGGGCATACCATTTTACTCTCTCCACATGCTCTATTGATATCTCCCAACAATGACCTGCAAATGATCGGAATCAAGTGTTGGACAGCATAACCTCAGTATCAACTGATTCAACATTGACTAGATTCCACGAAGTTGTACCTTCTAGTTTGGCAATTTCATCTATAGATCTCAGAACATGTTGACTCCAAGAAACCTCTTCTGAGTCCTTTACGTTACCGTGTACATGCAACATTCCACCTTCATCTCTGCAAAAGTAGCATCAGACCATAAAATATGAAAGAGAAAGAGAGAGATGCCACATATTATGTAGCAAAAGCTAGAATTAGTTATCAGTATTTTATCCTTTTCTTCTACCTTTGGCTCACAATTACTAAAAGCAAATGCCAAATGGTGCATAAAACAGAAACTATTATTACAAAAATTTCCAAAGATGTGATATTGTCAAATGTGCAAATGAAAGCAAAAGAACAAGTTTAACTGTCTCAGCTCTAATGTAGACTCAACTCCAAGAAGTTTCACCCCTTCATTGGAGCATAACCTTTCGGACAACAAAGTATGTGGATGTTGTATATCTACATTTCAGCAGTATTCCAAGATTATCGAGACAAACTGAAAATAATGTTACAATTATTCACCTCAATGCCCTAACAGCAGTTACCCAACTGGCCTCACTTGAGGGGAGAAGACCAAGACATACTCGATCAGCCACTCCCTGCAATAAAGCAACAAATAAATTCCATCACAATCTTCTTCTGTTAATTCAAACTTTCATGGTAGTTCTTTTTAGAACATAATGAAGAATAGTCCACAGACGACAGAAATACAGCCCCTTAGCTGGAAGTTGGTTGCAACACTAGATTAATAAACCACCAAATCTTAACCTCCATACACCAAGTTTTTTGCGATTGTTTAAAACAAATAATTAAAAACACAAGCAGCCATCCAGTGATCAATTAATAAGTATTCATTTAATCAGTTTGAGGAAAGGCAACTCCATTAATTCATGGGCCACCATTGTGTCAATCCAATACAATTTTATGACCATCACACATTGCATGGAGAAAACACCATCTCAAGCAATCCAGTCTTTTGTGTTCAGGAAGAAAAAGAAGGGATGGGGCAGGGTAATTGGGAAGCACCTACGAGGATATTTAGAATATAATCTAAGAAGTGGTGCAACATACTTTAGGTGCAGTCAATCGATTATCTCCTTCAAGTACAATGCACCGATCAGATACAAAATTCTTTTGGAGGTTACTTTTAAGGGCCTCAACAGCATATGGATTCCATTCACAAGCATAGACCAGCTTGGCTTTAGCCCTAAGCAATAAACAAAAAATTCAAACAGAACAAAAAGAAAGATGTCACTAAAGTAACTTATCAATAGTTAGGAGAGCAGAAAACAATTATTTGGATAACAAGCAATGAAATTATGTGCATGAGAATTTCACAATTCAGGAATGTAACTCAATTTAACATGTTATGCTCAGAAGGTCTTCAAAGACAACTTATCTGATGATAAGAAATTTCCCAGGCAAATAGGCATAAAGAATGCCAATTCAACTTGATATATCCAGTTTGGGTGTGTGTGTATATATATATATAGAGAGAGAGAGAGAGAGAGCTTAAACAAACTATATATAGAGGCTAGAGAGAAAGGAAAAGAGAGACCTAAAACAAACCGTAAACCTCAACTTATAGCATACTAACGTAAAGTACCTGACAAGGAATGGCAACACAAAGTACCCAATCCCAGCAAACAAATCCACTATAACCTGATCTTCACATTTCAGACGAGACATACGAAGCTTCTCAGAAAGATTACCCCAAGAGAACATGCACTTGGTAGCATCAAAAGAATAAAGAATTCCATTTTCTTTATGATCAACCCAACCATCATATCCAAACAGAATCTCCAAATTACTGTCCCTTGTTCCAGTTTGCGCAATTCGACCCTATCATAACAACATTTAAGAAAAGTGTGCAGGAATGAGAATCAATCTAGACCTTTTGTATGCAAAACGAACCCTTCACAACAAAATTTACGACAACTTCTACATCATCATTTTTCTTTTGATACAAATTTCTTTTCTACTTTACAACAATTAGAACAGAATAGTACCACAAAATTGCTCCATAAGTGCACAAGATGATGCATAACATGCCTTATCCACCTAAATTGGCCATAATAATCCATATCCATCCATGCAAGTACGAGTGACATGATTACATAATACTGAGTGGCGAAAGTAAGCATAACCAATGGTCTGCCCAAATTATACTTGCTGCACTGTAATATACCATAAAGTTGATGCATGTTAGAGCCCTCCATTCTTAGTATGTGATAGAAAACTCTAGCTTAATCAGCTTAAGAGTTGTATATTATTTAGTAAAATCAGTGCCGGGCACTGCTAGTACAAGTAAAATACACAGAACACTGTCTAAACCAGAGCAATACTGCTCCTCCGGGAGAATATCTATTCTCTCTTCCCAATTCAATATCTTACTTCTGCCTAACCTCTCACTGCCCCCTTCCAGCACAACTAAAACCCCCCAATTCTCACCCCTTCTCACCATTCTGTTATGCCAGCTCACTCTCTCTAACAAACTCCCCCTCTCTGCTCTCTTTCTTCCTTCTCGAATACACTCTCCACACACTAGGCTTATTCCCCCCTCTACCCCTTCCTTGGGCGGTCCTAACATTACTCCCCTCTAAAAGAACCACCTTGTCCTCAAGGTTGAAATGAGGAAATTGGCTACGGATAACCATCTCATCCTCCCAAGTAGCATTCTCTATAGGTTTGTCTTTCCATTGGATCAGCCACTGACGGATCAAAGTTCCAGCCTTAGTGAGTTCCCTGCTAGCTAGCACCGCTTCTGGTTCAATGATCTCTTCCAATTCCACCTCCAACCCTTCAGGTAGGTTAGGTTCCACGGAATAGTTGCCCACTGCCCTCTTGAGCTGTGATATATGAAACACTGGATGGATTCTTGAATGTGGAGGTAATTGAAGTTTGTAAGTGACAGCTCCATATTTCTCCACAATCTGAAATGGACCATAAAATCTAGCTGATAACTTCTGGTTAATTCGCTTGATTACCAACACTTGCTTATGAGGCCGAAGTTTAAGGAACACCCACTCTCCTACTTGGAAACATGAAGAAGTCCTTCTCTTATCAGCTTGTTTCTTCATCTGCTGCTGTGCCCGAATCAGATTGTACTTCAACTGATTCAAGGCTTCATCCCTCTCATGCAATTCACTAGCTACAGCTTCTACTCTTGTCTCCCCTTGTGAATATCGAACCAATGGAGGAGGTTTCCTACCATAAACCACTTCGAATGGAGTTGACCCCGTAGAAATGTGAAACACCTCAAGTAAGTCTCCAAACATCGATTTAAAACTTCCGTTTGCCCATCCGTTTCAGGATGGTAAGCGGAGATCATTTTGAGCCTTGTACCCTGCAAACGAAATAATTCTTTCCAAAACATACTCACAAACAGAGGGTCTCGGTCACTAACTATAGATTGAGGGATTCCATGTAAACGAACCACTTCTTTAAGGAACACTTCAGCAACTGTTTGTGCAGTATATGGGTGTCTAAGGAGAATGAAGTGACCATATTTTGACAATCTGTCCACAACCACCAATATAGCTTCATACCCCTTGGATTTAGGAAGCCCGGTAATAAAGTCCATAGCAATATCTTCCCAAACCTGATTCGGAATGGGCAAAGGCTGAAGCAACCCAGTAGGAGATGTAGCAGCATACTTTTGCCGCTGACAAGTATCACAAGCCCGCACAAATTCCTGAACACACTTCTTCATACCAATCCAATACAAATTGCTAGCAATTCTTCTATAAGTTCTTAGGAACCCGGAATGTCCCCCCATTGGAGATGAATGAAACTCCTGTAAAAGAGTAGGAATGTACTCCGAAGAGGCTGAAATCACCAATCTCCCTTTGTGCCTTAATACTCCTTGCTGCCATGTAAACCCTGGTCTAGCATGAGGATTCTGCTGTATATCCGTAATAATATCACATAGAGTAGAGTCTTGTTGCACCTCTAGCTATAAGTTTCGGCTCTCAAGCCATTGAGGATAGGAAATGATGGTCTTTAGGTCCCCTTCATCATACCTCCGTGATAGGGCATCAGCTGACTTATTTTCAGGGCCCGGTTTATAAACAACCTCAAAATGATAGCCTAGAAGCTTGGCCATCCAACATTGCTGATCCGTGGTAGTCACCCTTTGTTGCAACAAGTGACGTAAACTCTTTTGATCAGAAAACACCACAAAGGACCTCCCTAATAGATAATGGCGCCAATGATGTACCGCTAATACCAAAGCCATTAACTCCTTCTCATAGGCTGACTTGGAGAGATTCCCCTCCGAAAGTGCTTTACTAAAATAAGCTATGGGCCTCCGATTTTGCATTTAACACTGCCCCTACTCCTTTACCCGACGCATCACATTCAATCTCGAAGGGTTGGGCAAAATTAGGGAGAGCTAATACTGGGGGTGTGGTCAATATCTTCTTTAAAGCTTCAAAGGACTCTAAAGCCTTTGCATTCCAATGGAACCCTTCTTTCTTTGTCAAATCCGTCAATGGTTTAGCGATTTTACCATAGTTCATGATGAACTTACGGTAATAGCCGGTCAACCCCAAAAAACCCCTTACTCCTTTAACATTTTGCGGAACTGGCCACTTCACTACACTCTGAATCTTCCCAGGATCAACTGCTACACCCTCTCCTGAAATGACATGACCCAAATAATCAACAGATCGTCTCCCAAATGCACACTTGTCCCGATTCACCACAAATTGATTTTGCTTCAACACCTCCAACACTTTTGAAAGATGTAGCAAGTGTGTCTCCCAATCCATGCTATATACCAGAATATCGTCAAAGAGACCAAAACAAACCTTTGAAGGAAGGGTCTGAAAATATCATTCATAGCCGATTGGAAAGTGGTCGGTGCGTTGGTCAATCCGAACGGCATTACGAGGAACTCGTAGTGACCATCATGTGTTCTGAAAGCGGTTTTGTGAATATCATCCTCCAAGACCCTGATCTGATGATATCCCGATTTGAGATCTAGTTTAGAGAAAACATAAGCGCCATGCAATTCATCTAGCAGTTCATCCACAACCGGAATTGGATATTTGTCCGCTACGGTAACCTTATTTAAGGCTCTGTAGTCCACGCACATCCGCCACGACGCATCTTTTTTTCTAACCAAAATTACCGGACTTGAATAAGCACTTGAGCTAGACCGGATAATTCCCAGCTGAAGCATCTGTCGAGTCTGCTTCTCAATCTCATCCTTGTGATGATGAGGGTATCGATAAGGCCGCACACTGATTGGACCTTGTCCCGGTTGTAAAACTATAGCATGACAGTGATTCCTCTGAGGAGGCAGTCCCTGAATTTCTCTAAAAACCTCTGGAAAGCTATCCAGAATTTGCTTCAATTCCTGTTGTTCTCTACTGTCCATGGGTAGTTGAAACCCCTCCTTATTCCCTTCTAACTCCACCGATGGCACCCTCTGCTGTAAACTTGCCAATAACCCATGCAAGGGTGCTGGACTGTTGTCTCTTCCTTCCCTTTTCTGCTGTTCTGTTTTACTATCAGCCTTACCACACAACTCTACCATCTGCCCATCATGCTGAAACTGCATAGTCATGTCTTTCCAATCTACCATGACTTTCCCTAAGGTTTGCAGCCAAGCAACTCCCAAAATGACATCCATTCCGCCCAAGTCTAGCATATATGCCTCTACCTTCCAATCCAGATTTGCTAACTGAATAGGAACCCCAACACATTTCACCTTGTGCCCATCACCCAATCTGATGCCCAGGTTTCTAGTACATACTGTCGTCAAACCCAAACCAGTAGCCAATTCGGGAGAGATGAAGTTGTGGCTAGCCCCACTATCCACTAACACCACGATAGGAACCCCGAAAATTTTCCCTTCTAACCTCATGGTCTTGGTTTCAAACGTCGGAGCATTGTATACGCCGAAAACTCCCATCACCCGACACTCCAAAGCCACATCATCCACTTCGTCTTCTTCCTCCATCTCCACTGCAACTATTTCCCCATCCTCATTAAGTGTCTCATTTTCATCCAACACCAGCAACCGAAGTTGCCTCTCGGCACACTAATGCAAAGGATGAAAACGTTCCCCACACCGAAAACACAACCCCCTTGCCTTGCGGTCCATAAGCTCTTGGTAAGAGATATGGCGCAACCCTCTATTTCTCCCAGTTGGAGGCCTCCTGTCGGTATCGACCCTCCTCACCTGGGACGCTGGAGCTGGCTGAATCGGCGTCTGAACATTGGAGCGGTACCCAGGAGCGTCACGGGTTCTACCCGCTCCATATTCCCCTCCTATCAGTGCTCGACCCATGTGATTGGAGTGACCCGGGTCCAGTCGACTCGGGTTGGCCCGAAAATGGGTCTAATTTTTAAACCCAGCTTCCCGACATTGACCCCATGGTCTATGACGCAATCGCCAACCTTCTTCACTGCACACTTCCTCTTCCACTGCTCTGGCGATTTTCATCATCTGGTACCGACTAACTGGGTTGAAGGTGCGCACCCTTCTCCTGATATCGGATCTCATCCCACTCATAAAATATCCCATGAACTGTTCTTCCGGAAGTCGACCGACTTGAGAAGAGATGAATTCAAAGGCCTCAATGTATTCATCCACGGTTTCGGTTTGTTGAAGATCAGAGAGTTCCTCAAACGGGTTTTCAAACTTCCTTCCTCCATAACGATCGATCAACGCCTTCTTAAAATTTTCCCAGCTCAAGGCTTGCTCCGTCTTCCGCTCGAGTTATCCAACCAACGGGGTCAGACCCATCAAACATGGGTAGCTCCACTTTTCTTACTGACATCCTATACTCATCCATGTCTGCCGAAGACTCCCCAGGTGGTCTGGAATGTTGCGGAACTGGAGTGTTCCGATCACCCATTCGCGTCTGCTCATTCCTTACTGTATCGCTCCCCTGGCCCTCCTCGGGTCTCTTACCCATAACCTTACTCATCTCCAACAGTAGTGCCCGTTGCATTTCACCCATCGCCAATCGCATGGTAGATTGGATGTCCTCCATTCCTGCCTCCAAGTTCGCCATACGAGACTCCAGCACATCAACTCTGTCGGACATCTTAGGTGGCATGAATGACAGTCAACTTAATCTCTCCCTGACGTATCCGACAGGTCGGACCAATTGATAGAAAACTCTAGCTTAATCAGCTTAAGAGTTGTATATTATTTAGTAAAATCAGTGCCGGGCACTGCTAGTACAAGTAAAATACACAGAACACTGTCTAAACCAGAGCAATACTGCTCCTCCGGGAGAATATCTATTCTCTCTTCCCAATTCAATATCTTACTTCTGCCTAACCTCTCACTGCCCCCTTCCAGCACAACTAAAACCCCCCAATTCTCACCCCTTCTCACCATTCTGTTATGCCAGCTCACTCTCTCTAACAAACTCCCCCTCTCTGCTCTCTTTCTTCCTTCTCGAATACACTCTCCACACACTAGGCTTATTCCCGCCTCTACCCCTTCCTTGGGCGGTCCTAACAGTATGATTGTTAACTAATTTTTCATTCATAATCATAACCAATGGTCTGCCCAAATTATACTTGCTGCACTGTAATATACCATAAAGTTGATGCATGTTAGATCCCTCCATTGTTTGTATGATTGTTAACTAATTTTTCACTCATAATCATAACCAATGGTCTGCCCAAATTATACTTGCTGCACTGTAATATACCATAAAGTTGATCCATGTTAGATCCCTCCATTGTTAGTATGATGTTAACTAATTTTTCACTCATAATGTAACTTAACCAAAGATTCTGAACATGTTACAGATTATCAACCATGCAAGGATGTGTTACATGGTTACATAGAAATTGAGAGGTAACATAGAATTACACATAACCAATGGTCTATCCAAATTGTACATGCTGCATTGGAATATGGATCACGTAAAGTTGGGGCATGTAAGATCCCTCAATTTTTGGTATGGTTGTTAATTAATTTGATATTCACTCATAATGGAACTGAACAAAAGATTTTGAACAACACAAAAAATACAATTAACTTTCTTTCTATTCATGTACCATTACCAAAAACTTGCTTTCTACAGCACACAATACAAATTATCATCGACCAACAAGCAACATGCAGCCAATTGACAAACCATAAAATACCTGGCGAGCAAGGCGTCGAGCATTTAGTGATCTAGCAATAATAGACCAAAGTTCCTTGCCAATGGCGTTCCAAGCTGGATCCTTGAATGATGTCACTGGAAGCACAACAATATCACCAAGTTGTTCCCATCTGAAATTAAGAAAATTTGTTGTCTCCTTCAATCATATAGGCAACTCATCCTTAAATTACATTTAACCTTAAGCCGGAAAAGCATACATTTCTAAGTATCAATGACGAACATGGACCAATTATGACATTAAAAAAATTCCAAAATCAAAGAAATTAAATTACATTTTCATACCTAGTAGGCAGCTGTTCTAATAAACCTACTGGTAGACCTTTATGTTCTATTAAAGAGGCTACAGCTTCTTTCATTATTTGCAAAGGAGACTTGGCAGTTTTTCTTATCTGAATACCTTCATCAGCCAACATGGTGGCACCACATTCCTTTAGAAGCTTAAAGGCCATAAGACATGAGGCCTCATCTGACGAAAACTCTTTTTTAAATATTCTAAGCATATCTGCGTCATTCTGCCCTCCAAGTGCATCTCCAAACTGACGCTGCATTTTGAGGACCACAGCACGCAGTTTCTCAGTGATAGGGAAACAAACATGTAAACCATCCTTCTGTGAATAAATCTTCCTCCCAAGATCTAACCAACCTAATTTCTTCAATATGTCCTTCCCTAATTTGGCATATTTTCTTTGAAGTATTATCACCCAATGTGAAGCTACCAGTTCATATTTGTCAGGCTTAATATTAAATGTACAACTTTGTGGGGGCACTTCTGCACTTTCAAGTTGACAATCTTGATGGCATGCATTCTTCTCTACTTTCAGTTCATCACATGCGGAAGAAACATGATCAGTTCTGATATCTAGTGGGATAATTTTGTCTTCTAGTGACAGCAATGGCAGCAAATTCATTTTTTGGGGCTCACTGAACTTTGCTCCAAATGCATAACAAGCTGCCCCACCACCAAGCACAACAAGTTCATCACCAACAATAGTTGTTGTACTGCGCACCAAAAGTTCTTTACCAATATAATCAATTCTCACATGCCTCCACAAATAGAGCTGGAGATCAAGTAATGCCAACTCTTGGACATGCTGTCTGACTGGGCATCCCCCAATAACCCCAATAAAATTCTTGTATACAAATATGGAATGGGAGAACCTCGCATGTGGATTCCTTCCAGCTGGCTTCTCTTTTCTCCAAGTACATGTTTGAACATCAAAACTGTACAAATCTCCCAGAGCTTTCTCACCATTGTATCCTCCAAACATAAAGATTTTAGATCTATAAGGTACCATTGCATGGGAATGACGGGCGCAAGGCCATTCTCCACTAGCCAATACCTCATTCCACTGCATATTTTCAGTATTAAGGACAAACAAGGATGAAGAGATAATATCATTGTTTAGTCCACCAAAAGCATAAATGCTTGATCCAACAACTGCTGCTGCATGTCGATGACTGTAGAAGATGTACACGACATATGAAAGGAAAAAGAAATCAATAGAGATGATGAAGGCAGATGAAATATAGGCAATTTCAGGTTCAATATAAGCATAGTCCTTATAATGGCATACGATTTTTATGACAAGACTTTCACTTCAAAGTAAATAATAAAGGAAAAAGAAAGACATTAAAAGACAAAGGATGTAGATACATAACAAATTCAGAAATTACTAACCGGGAAGGAAAAGCACTTCCTGTAGCTTCTGATAATCTCCATTCGTGTTTAGCAGAATCAAACATCCATACATCATTCAGTATGTTTAAAGGATCAGCTCTTCCTCCAATAATATATACACAGTGACCTACAAGAGAAGCCGTATGGCCTAAACGAGAGGCTGGAGCAACATCAACATTAACTGCTTTTAGAGTGCCACTTAAAGGGTCAAACAACAAAGTTTCGTTTCTTCGGGCATGTCTTCCAACACCTCCAAAACCACCAAATACAAGAATCTCACGGTCCAACAAGCAAGCAGAATGACCCCAAAGAAAAAGCTTCTCCGCAGGTTCACCAACAACTACCATTCGACTGACAGAAAAAGGGCAATTTGAAACTCCTAACTTATTGGCAATTCCATCATCACAATAAGAAGCAACATTTACATTCTCTGACGGAGTAGTTTCGGGGCCCACAAAGCCATTGTCCCTCAAAACCGTCAAAAGCCCTTCAGTCCTCTTCCTATTAGCTTCCATCTTCCGGTTAGCGACATCCACGAGGAACCTCACGTACTCCTGCGACACAAGAAGGTTGTCGGAGTCCCCCAACGGAACCTCCATTCTGATTGAACACCGAATTCCCGCTATCACCCTTTTCTTCCCCGCACTAGTAATCCCCGATTCCCTAAACCCTGAAGAAATCGCCAATGAAACCAAAAACTGAGCCGAATCAACGTCCTTACACTCCACGGCGATGATCAACGGTTCAAATCGGAAAACCAGCTCCCCGGCGGGAGAAATATAATTGTGGGAGAGGAGGGAGACGACAGAGTCGGGATTTGCATGGTCGTGGGTGATAAAGAGCCAGGAACCGCCACGTGCCTTCTTTTTAGTAAGAGGAGTCGACGAGTGTTGTTTGGGTTGGGAGAGGACAGAGATACGGCCTGAGCAGGAACTGGTGGTGAAAAAGGAGGGGTGGGCGTTAAGAGTAATGAGAAGTGGGATTATGGGTGCGTCTAACGTGCCCTTGGGTGACTTGTCGTTTTCGGATGATCCCAGTGACTTTAACGTCGCTGCTTTTCTCTTCTCGAACTCCATTATCCCAAACCGTCTCCGTCACTCTGCAACTCTCTCTTTCCGGTGATGGAATTTGTAAGGATACTAATCTACCGAGCAGGCAGATTACGCATGCATGGAGGATCGGCTATATTTCAAAATTTCAGAGGAAGGTAATCAGGGCAGTTGCAAGTAGGAAATATCCAACATCCGAAGGAATGCGAGTAAAAGCAATCCACCTCTTCAGTGGCAAACCAACAGCTAAATAAGAGGGATAATGTAAGCCTTTGTTTGGATCCTTATTTGTACAAGGGAAAGGAAAGAAAATATTGAGGGAAAAAGATAAGAAAAGAATAGATGAGAAATTAAATTTCCTTTCTCTTGTTTGTTTTCCTAATTTATCAAAGGAGGGAATTGAAACTTATAGACCTTCATGTCCTGATTATAGAACTTGTTTATCTTTTGTTAAATAAGGATACAATAGTAATTTACTTATCTTGTCTTGCTTTGTCTTGAATTTCCCCTTTCCTACCAATTTGGTGGGAAATATATTTGGTATAAATTTCTTTCCTATTCTTCTCCATTTTTTTCCTTTCCCTTGCTTATTTTTGTCCAAACAGTAGAAAGGAAGAGAAATTGTCTTTTCTCTTGCTTTCCTTCCATCCAAACAAAGGCTAAGTGAGGTGATGGGCAGACCAACTATAACTACAAGAAAGAGGTTATAATTTTTGGTGATCATCAGAAGGGGTCTATTTGCGAAAGATCATTTTGCTATTTAGAATTTACTAAAGAAAAAAGAGAAAACCTCATCAGAAGAAGTTGGAATTTCAAAATTGTTAGGTTTCAGTTGTCAAACCCAATAATTCGTGATTTACGGGCGTTGAAACAAAATTCAGAAGGTTCTTTGTGACGCACGCACCAGTCATAAGAGTACAATGTTTCACAGAAACCTTTCTTTACGTAAACTAAACATTTACCGGTGACTATGCCAGTGCCATGCTGTAGATAGGCACAACTCAAACAGCCTTTGTCGACTGGGTTTAGGCTACTCTCATTTCTGTTGTTTCCTCCTCGTGCGTGATGTGAGTTTTACATGTGCTTGCTTGAATTTGGGCCTCCATTCTCTCACTAAAGGAGTGCTTGGTTGATAGGTTTGGCGAGAGATTAATAGGTAAGGAATGAAAAGTGAGTGATTGGTTGTTGATTATCAGTATAGGAGCATTAGTTTGATATTTCACTTTTGAGAAATATTTCTTTTTTAAATATTTTTAATACTAATTAATTAAATACAATTAATTAATTAAAATACATTTAATTAAAATATAATTCATTCATTCATTAAAATATTATTATTAATTAATTAATTACATTATAGTTAATTAAAAATTAATTAATTAGTTACAATATAATTAATTAAAATATAATTCATTCATTAA
>JANZLH020000022.1:4035871-4048435 GCA_026770325.2 Erythroxylum fimbriatum | reverse complement strand
TGAATTGTTATGATGTGGAAAATGCATTATGATGTGTTTTATTCTTTTTCATGCGTTGAAAGACGTATGACATTTTGGTATGATTGAATTGTGTGTATGATCATGTTATGCCATTGAATTGAATCATAGCATTTTGTATAAGAAAAAGCATGAGAAAATGAGATTAGGAATGATTGAATGAAGCATGAGATTTGATTGTATTTGGGCGAGAAAGGAACCGTTTCGTAGTTAGGTGCACGTCGACATAAAGCCTTCTCCCAGCTGCCTGCTTGTGGCCCAAGAGATCTGAAAAGTGGACTCGTTTTGTTCACGGTGTAAACTTCGGTTTCTCTGTTTTGTTCTACGGAACCCTTGAGCCAATTGTGTGTGCATTTGCATTTTGACATGTTAAGTTATGATGCAAATTGTGTGTTATGCTTGGATGGACAAAATGACATCAAATATGTTTAATATGATGATGTACTGATCTACGTGTTGTGAATGTTGATTTTACATCGTTGGATTAAGATAAGATGAATATGCTTATATGAATATACATATATGTTTGATTGTGTGGCTCATCGCCAATGGTTATAAATATCTTAGCCACTGAGTTGTGTAGCTCAACCCAATATTTTTCCCACTCCTCAGGTACAGATCGAGAAGATCAGTGATCCTTGCAAGGCATTCGAACACTCTAAGACAATTAGAAATCTTTTGTACTAAGTTGGTAACAATTGGCTAGCTTTATAGGCATATCAAACATGAACATCTTTTGTATTTTGTACTAAGTTTGATGTGTAAGTTGATATGTAAGTAAAGCTTGTTCAAACATTAACTTTGTTTAGAAATGAGAATGAGAACTTGAGAAGTTCGTTGTATGATTATGTTATTTTTGAGATTGAGTTTGACGAATATGCATGTTCTTCTTAGGGTTGCTTGTATTAGAATAACCTGTTGGAGTTGGAAAGACTGTATGTGAAGAATCTTTTGGAGTTGAGATTCAAGTGTTAATGGATATGAAGTTGTTTTACACTAGAAGGGTTGAATTTGGGGAGATTATAAGTGATTATGGTGTTAGAAAGGATGTTGGAAGCATTGGAGAGGCATTGGAGGAGTTTGGGGAACCCTAATGTCATTAGGTTCGTTAAACGGACCTTTTCGGGTGAAAAAGAGCCACCAGCCCAGTGCATGTCCGTTAAACGAACCTTCTCAGGCCAAAAATGGCTCTTAAGCCAATCTATGTCTGTTAAACGGACATCCTCGGGATAGCTACAGTACATCGCAATTTTGACCATCTAAAAACAAAATCAATCCGGCATTTGTAGAAAAAGTTATGGCAATTGCGCCAAAATATGTACAGTTGGAGTAAGGACATAAACATATTGGATTCCTTTGGCCATAACTTCATCATCCGACCTCCAAATTAAGTGATTCTTGAAACATTGGATTCCTAACACGTTTTGCTACCTCTCCACAAAAATTGGTAGCTTTTGGTGTTGAATTTGAAAAGATTGATTCAAAGAAAGTGAGGGTTCATTGAAATAACCCTACAAGGAAACCCGCTCACGCTTTTTGACTCCAGATAGTTAGGCTCGAGAAACGAGGTCCAACATCTTAGGCTTCAGGAATGGGGCTCAACAGTAAAGCCTGAAATCTCTTAGGAAGAATGGTTAGAACACACACAAAATGCTAGCTTTGATGTATGTTCTTGACAAAATAGTTTAGAGAATAAGTGTGTGTAAGATAAACTCTTCACATTTCTCACTAGTTTTCTTACAATACTGTGCACGAAAATGAGTGAGTTTTTGCCAAATTTTGGCCTCCTCTAACCCCCGATCATGAATGGAGAATAATGGGAATTAAGTGGTCATAAATGCCACTTAATTTGGCTTGAAACATTTTTTGGAAATCTGGAAACTTTCCAGGCTGACAGTCATGCATCACTTTCTTTCTTTGATTTCTTTGCAACGTTTCTTACCATGATCATATAGCGATACAATCCTGAAAAATTCTCTCATATCTTAGATCACTATCCAAACCCATTTTCCTCATTCTTTACATATCCAACGCGTGTGACCTATTAGGTTCATAGTTATGTTGGCCATTTGAATTAACACTTTATTTAAGCAAGTCATGAGCGGTATCTAGCAACACATCATGACCCACAATTGACCGAAAAATTAGTGATTTGACTACGAACTCTTCCATAGACAATGTTCCTGTTCAATTTGTCCTTTCACCATCTATACCCCACTTTGTTTAGAGCATGGTTAAAATGTCAACTCCCCTACTAAACTAACTACGTCACATCTAGCCCAAGAGATATTAGTTCTTATCCCCATGGCTTATTACTCATTGGATATGTCACTGAAGACTATCTCCATAACATTTCCATTCTGGCCAGAGATTGCCGAGTAATGACCCTGATAAGAGGTTGTGGGTATCATCTATCAAGAGTAGTGAATCCTTTATTAGCTACTCAATTACCTTTAAATACCTCAAACTGTACCCAATCACCACCCCATGAGCAACCTCTGAGAGACAACGAGGAATGGAGTCAAAGTATAGGATCAATATCCAAGATATCCTTGAGCACCTTAAGTTTAAGGATATTTGCACCATTGCTATTATGAGACTATCATTAACACTAGAATAGATTATCCATACGATTGTCTCTTGATAGGTCAGTTAATGTACTTACTACTCTTAGTAAGCATCCACATGTTAACTCTAAACAACTCATGCTCACAGCTTATGAGATCCACTGCTTGATTCAATCAAGGAGTATAACATGTGTTATTTTGTCCAGATTAATAATGTCCCATCTCATCAATCCTATGATTAGGGATAATTTAGATACTAACATAGTTACACATGATAGGAATTTCATTATCATAATCTCACAATGATTTCCTTAATGCTATGTAATGTATCAAGGACATCATTAATTCGATTTAAGATCGTTATTAATTCATAAAGAACATGAACATCAAATTAACAAAATTACCTTTTTATTAATCATAAAGATTTGTACAATAAGTGTTAATGGCGATTGCCTTTAAAGCACTTGTCTAACAATTTCGCTTAGTGTCATTAATCTTCTAACTCTCTAAAGCAATGAGGTATGATAGATTCTTATTTGATTATATTTATACCTCATATTTGATGCATTTTTTATTGATCTTTTATACTTATATTGTAATAGCCAGTTTCCTAACATATTGAGGGATTAGAGTGTTAGTCACATGAATTACATCATATTATAATGAATTTTGTACATTCATTCATATGCATAACATGAGCATATACACACATGAATTTTGATTTAGAGAAAATTGCACTCAATTTACATGTTCTAGGGTATGAAAGTTTCTAAATAATTGAGATATGATTGTGCTTTTCTAATGTCTTGTATTTTGATTTACTAATAAAAAGAATTGATGATATTCAATTAGTAATTTGGAGTTAATTGTTACAATTGGAAGATTGATGGATTAAAATGTACATTTAGACTAGGAAAGATTTCAAGTAGCATGATAAGTTGTCATATGAAAAATTAGGATAACTAAGCCTATAAAATGAGTAACATGTGGCATTGGAATTGAGTGACAAATAGCTTAGGGAATTGATTGACAAATGGCTTAGGGAATTAAGTGACAAATAGCCTAAGAACTATGTGACAAATGGCAGCCTAAGGAGAGGACATGTAGCTGGCCTAGACACTTGACAAGTGTCCTCTCTACTCACACTACACAACACACACATGGCAGAACCTCTTCTCTTATTGTTTCTGCTGAAACTCTCTTTCTCCCTCTCACTATCGAAATGTTCTTCCCCTTCACATCTCTGTGTTTTGCCCAAGTTTTGTTCAATTTCCATACCAAAAGTCCATGCTAGAATCCTTCATAAAGATAGTTATAGAAGCAGAACATGGTTTCATTTGTTGTCTTTGTTGAAACCATCCTACTCCTACCTTGCTCTTGAGATGATCTTACATGCATTTGAGGCAAAGTAGACTTGATATATTGAGGTGGAATTTGAGCTACACAAGTAAGTAAAATATTGATCTTTGTGGCATATTGTAGCATATTTTTATGATGACTGAATTGGGATGGATTGAATGTGGTGTTGATGTTGAAGTTGTGCTAGAAAATGATGGATGAATTGGTTACTTTTTTGTTTTGATTTTGGACGCATAAAAACAGTATTTTATAGGATGCTATATGGATGATCTAAGTTGGGATTGGAAGTGTAATTGATGAGAAATTCATGCTAAAGATAGGTGTTAATAAGATGTTTTAGAATCTGGAAAGTTAGAGATTAAATGAGTTTGCAAAAAGGAAATTGGTAATCATTGAAGTGAGCAAAATTTAGGAGCCTTAGTGTAATCCATATGAATACTAAATTAACTTGGAATGAAGTAGCTTTTTAGGACATGAATTCTGGAAAATTTCAAATGTTAGTGATGTTTCTAAGTATGTGAAATTTGTGGAGAATTGAGGAAGAAAAGTAGTGCACGATCGTGGCACTCATCCCACGACCGTGGCCTATTGCACCAGCTTTTGTCACGATTGTGGCAATGTTCCCCATGATCGTGGGCCTAGCTCTGGAATGATAATTTTAATTTTGAATACATGTTGAACCAGCTGATGAAATGACACTCTAAATTGGTGTATTTGGACTTAACTATAGCTTGGAATGAACTTAGATCGTTACTTGATTAATTGAAGTCATAACATAAAGAATATACTGCTTTGATGTCAATGTAATCAAATCTAGAAATTTAGATGTGATGAAGGATTAAAGGTGTCCTTATAAATGCAAATATGATCTTAAAGACTTGAGTAATGTGAATTAGGTACGGATGAATGAGAATTGGGTAATAGTATGAATATAATTTGGCTAGAAAAGTTTGGTGAATGGATGATTGATCAATTTAGAGTAAATCAAGCTTACTTAAGGTATAAACCTAATTGCAAACTAGTTTCATACAAGCTATAATATTTGAAGGGTCAAGATTTTTGTATAAGGATACATACCCAGAAGTTCAATTGAGCATGCATTAAAACATGACACATATACATGTGCATGAGTGTATATTCATATGATTAAACAAATTAATGATTTGTGAACTATATTTGTATTGCATGACGATAGACGCGCAAGATGATCGTCAACATCCAGAAATTGCCAAAACATCGAGACAATAGCTTTTTTGGAGAATACTGTGAGTTAACTTAGATGTGTAAACTCAATTATATATGTTTCTGTGCGAATTGAATGTTTAATCTGAAATTTGTGTATAATTGATTGATAAATTCCAAACTTAGATCTGAGAAGTTTGATATATTGCATGAGTATATTGAAATGAAAGCATGGAATACGAATTGATACATCTCATTACATTGAAATTCATGATCAGATAAATGAGTTATGACTAGAGTGATCGATGTGGGAAAAGAGCTTTAAGCTCAGGATTATAAAAAAGAGCCTTGGGCTCAGATAATATGGACTTGGTATCAGCAATGGATACGGGTCAGAAATGACCTCAATATTTACAATAGATATGGGAAAGTAAATTGTTGATAGGCACTCAGTCACAACAAAACAAAATGAGAATAGAAACACTTGTGCATTTGCATAAACATCACTACATATATCAAATGATTGAATTGAAATGTATTATTGAATTGTTTTGATTCAGTGAAATGCAGTTGAAGTAAATGAGGTTATGTTGTGATATGCAATAGCATACATGATGTACTTGTTAAAGTGTGATGAAATGTGATGTGGTATTGAATACTGGATGACATGATAACATGTTTTTGTGATCTAACTTGAGCGAATACATTGATGATGGTTCACTCACTGAGTTCGCAAACTCATCAAAATTGCAACGTTATTTTTCAGGTCCAAGGGAGTTCTAGCTACTGAGGTTATATAGTAGAAGTCTAGTACTTGCATTTTGGGGACAACAACGGCTCAAAGGTCTGATCAGCTGAATCTGAGGAGTCTAGATAGATGTTTTATGTAATAGCACCCCATTTCATGTTATATTTTTTATATTGACTTTTGAACAAAACAAAAATGTTGTGTAATGTATATATATGGATACTGATTTGTAATGACATGTGACTTTTATTTCATGAATGGAATGGGAAGAAATGATCTTTTAAAATGCTTATGATGTGTTTGATGCCTTTAATGAGTTGGTTTGATTGTTCTACAATTTTCATAGAGTATGTTCTCAAATATCCTTTGGTACGTTCAGGTTTATGCTTTGTAGGAGTGGTATGTTACATTTATTGTTTTTTTGTTACTTATTTTGCTCGAAGTGCATGTATAGGTTATAATTGTCTTCATGAGTTAAAAGGAGAAGAATTTAGATGAAAAGGCAACATAAAAAGAGGATTTAAAGAAATTAAAGGATACACGGCCATGTCTATAGTGGTGTAAGTTTCTCGACCTATGCGAAATTGTAAATTATGGAGATTTTGGGTTATACATGGTCTAGTACACACCGGTGTATTAGAATGTATATCTCCCAAAAACCCTAAAATTTACTATAAAAGGATGTGAGCATATGCAAAATTGGATAGCAGACTTTTGAAGATGATTCTAAGTGTGGAGAATATTCAGAAGGGACGATGTTGATCCAAAAATGTTGAAAACGCAAAGAAATCATTGATAGATATAATAGAATACATCAACAAACATGTACCTTGCAAGAACATTCGATAAGAAATAAAGCAAGATTTAGAATTATGAACTTTTTGTTTTCCATTTGTTTTTCTTTCATTTTATGTTCGATTTCGTTTTCTATTATGTGTAACTGAATGCCTTGTTAGTGCCTAGCTGTGATGAATCCTATTTAAGATATAACATGTTTTGATTCTTTTATCTAATGCAATTGTTTTGATTGATCTATTTCGATTCAATTATGTGTTTAATCTATATTCTAATAAACCCAAAATATTAGTACATAAATTGATTTCATAACATAGAGATTGGGAAATCCTATTTATGAATCTACCGTAATTAAAAGAACTTGATTGAAAACATAAAGATAGGTCAACATAAATCCATTGGATTAGAGTCAAACCTAATAGTAGAATTCACTAGTTGGTAAAGCAATCTTAGTACCTTTAACTTAAATAATATCAGTTGATAATTTGTTAGTAGTCTCAAGTAAGTTATTAGCATACCATAGGAATTTTCACGATCTAATAATCATTAAAACAATTGCATAATAAAATGGCCAATTATTTAAGATTTTTAGGGAGATTCATGACCTAGACAATAATTCTTGATATTGATTGTTTTCTAAGTTACTTCTTTCGTCTATGTGTCCAATATTGCTACCTACTTTATTTTAGTTGTATAAGTTTTAATTTTCTTTATTAAAATACAAAATCAATCCTTAGGCTAGATAATAGGAGAAAGGTAATTACTAGTAATTACTGTCTTTGCAGGATTGACCTGTACTTGTTGATACTAGCTATAGCTATGCCATGCACTTTTGGTAAAATTATTTTGGTATAGGAATTAACCAATCAAGTTTTTGATGTCGTTGTCTGGGATAATAATATTAAGAACATTTGGATGTTATTGCTCTGGCAATTATTTTTTGTATTTATTTTATTGTATTTGTCTCTTATTCATTTAAGTATATTTTGAACTTTTATACTTTAATGATGTGTTTGTGGTTTATTTTAGGGATTGAGATTTAACGTCATCACCACAATTCATAATGGAAGGATGGAGCTATTATACATCTTTGCAATACGTAACATCACCATATCGGAAAGAGTCGTTTCCTCACTTATTTTCATAAGCTTAATAGATGTCCAGGCTGTGTTGCAACATTTGTGGGAGTAATTATTACAATCATGAATGTCGAGCACCAACATATATGTGGGAACAATAACATATATACAACCAACCTCAAGGCTTATCATAAGAGAATATGTATAATTCAAAGTGGAACAAACCTTACGCATATTGATAGAATGGCTATGCTCCAACTGAATATATATAATATGAGCAGCAATATGAAAGTATTACAGATAGACTAATGGAATACCTTGCGAAGTGGGTAGCTAGCCAACGTAAAGTTAAGGAGAGGTTTTCTTCACATGAATACGATGAGTATAATACCTCATACTATCTAAGCCCCCCAACGTCTTAAAGTGAAGAAGAGATGACAATTAATTTCATAGATGAGGATACATTTCAAGAAGGCGAGGAGGTCACTACTGTTTGAAATATATAATGGCCAAATTTATTTAAGAATCAAACATGAGGCATCAGGAAATAATGGCTCGTATATAGAATATGGTGAATCAGATCGACCAACTAACGAAGATATTATCCGAAGAGCTGCAGGGGAGTTTACCTAGTACTATTGAAATAGATCATAAAGAACATGGAATGGAAATCCTTAGGAGTGGAAACGCGCTTCTAGAAGAAGTCAAGAAGAAGAAGCCTCTATCCAAGAAGAGGAAGTAGAGAAATGGTAGGACAGGAGACCTTTGTCTAGGAAGTAGAAGAAGAAGAATGGGAAAAAGGTGGTCGAGGAAAAACTAGCGTGGGAACCAAATAAGGAAAAAAAAACTAATAAGACATTGGTTGTCACCTTAAGTACAGAGGTTCTCACTTCCTTAAAGAAAAATTGTTTGAGTTGGTCAATGATTTAAGGAGTTTTGTTATCCCTTATTTTATTAACAATTTTTCATTAAAAAAGGGCATGAAGGCATTTGATTAGATTGATTAATTTTATAAATTATGTCCTGATGATTATCTTGCAATAGGTGGCTTATTTATCGACCACAAAACTACTTTGTGGAGAAACAGGTGGAGGTCATTGATCATAGGCCCAAGATGATGGTAAACAGGCAAGATACGTTAAGTTAACGACATTAAACAAGCATTGCATAGGAGACAACCTATGAATTGGGATAGTTTTATTTCAAATTTTATGTTATGTTATTTTATTTTCTTTTTATTTTTTATTTATATTTGTTTTTATCGATTTTCCTTTATATCTTGCAAGGATGTAATCTCATATTAGATGCATCAGAATTCAGAAAAATTGTCTTACTCAGGAAAGTATGACAAATCTTCTTACTTATTATATATATTATATTATGTACATTGAGGACAACGTACAACTTTAAGTGTGGGGAAGGGGTTAACAATGTGTAATGATTTCTTAAGCTTATTATAATCTTGGTTATAAAATTTTATGAACTGATATTTCGACATAATTAAAATTTGTCCATTAATATCATATTTCATTATTGAATTTTGATTTGAATTAGTATACAAAAGGATGAGAGTTAGAATAAGATTGCTTTTATACGTCACATTTTTGTTAATCATTGAGATAGTTGAGTAAAATGAAAATTACATACTATTTACACACACATGCTTATCTTTTTTGTGAGCTTCTGAGCCTAGGAGAAAATTTTTAAAAATTTTTAAGTCTTTTATTTCTTTCATGTGTTTTTTTGAAAAATTAAAACTTTCATTTGTTTTATCGTGTATAGTTAAACAATTCTAGAACTTGCTTTTATTATACATATGGAGACCATATTTGTTAAATTAGAAGCATTAAAGTGACAAAGGCACTTAGATTTAACAATTTGTATGAGCCTATTTTTTTATAATTACCTTACCTTTAATTTACCTTTTGGAATAACCAAGTTGAGCCTTAGCCTTTTTCATTTGATTATACCCAATTGATAACTTTTATCTTAATTTTCTTTGAAGCCTTTTTATTGTTTTGAATCATAAAGGTTATTTACATTATTTGGTTGTTTAAAACTTGTAAATCTTGAAAGGTTCATTGTTTCTTTAATTATGGAACTAAATGCTCGAAAAAATGTTTTAAAAAAATGAGTATAAGAAAAATTGTGAATAACTATAAGGTACTAACTGAGTTGCACTAAAAGAACCTGTGTATTTATAAACAAGTTTCTTGTAATGTCACTTTAGTAAATATTTTTCAAATTAACATTTTTAGTATCCCAAGCATACCTTACCTAAGCCTCATTATAACCTTATAAAGGCCTTTTGATTTTTTTTCTAGTTTATACATAAGTGGTGGAGATGTGATAATATTTAAAACTTATGGTAAGAGTTCTACTATGCATTGATTTGAGAGTTTGATACTTTCTACCTTAAACACTTGAGTGCATTGAGTGAAATCTTAGTGAGGGTGTGAAGGTTTATGCTTTTGATTTCAATGTGATTATTGATATGATTAATATTAATATTTCTTAGGAAGTTAATTTTAGGACAACTAGTTTCTAATTGTATGTTAATTCGATTCAATATGACATGATGATATATAGTATGAATGGATAGGTTAAGATAATTGATAGATAGATGTTGTAAAATTTATATTTTTTTGTTATGCTTTGTTTGAGGGCAAGTAAAAGCTTAAGTGTGAGGATGTTTGATAGATGCATATATGATTATATTTATACCTCAAATTTGATGAATTTTTACTTGATATTTTATACTTTTATTGTATATTTGGTATTTAATTTGCTCTAGTGTATTTATAGGTTATAATTGTCTTTATGAACTAAAAGAAGAAGAATTCAAATGAAAACACATCATAAAGAGAAGATTTGAAGCAATTAAGG
This sequence comes from Erythroxylum fimbriatum, assembly GCA_026770325.2. NCBI lineage: Eukaryota > Viridiplantae > Streptophyta > Magnoliopsida > Malpighiales > Erythroxylaceae > Erythroxylum > Erythroxylum fimbriatum. The sequence continues at coordinate 4,037,801 of JANZLH020000022.1, read as the reverse complement.
AATACACAACTGTGTTTATAGCGGTGTAAGTCTCTTAGTTCATGCAAAATTGCGAATTTTAGAGATTTTGGATTATACATGGTCCAATACACGCTCGTCTATTAGATTGTGCATCTCCTAGAAATCCTAAAATTTATTATAAAAGGACATGAGCAAAAGCAAAATTGGAGAGCAGACTTTTGGAGATGATTCCAGACATGGAGAATATCCAGAAAAGGTGATATATCTAAAAACGTGAAGAAATCATCGATAGATCTAATAGAATACATCATCAAACCTCTATCTTGTAAGAGCATTCGATAGGAAACAAAAGGAGATTTGGAATTGTGGACTTTTTTTGCTGTTCATTTTTCTTTCAATTTATGTTTGATTTTGTTTTTTATTATGTATAACTAGACACCTTATTAGTGTCTAGGTATGATGAACTCTATTTGAGATATAACATGTTTTGATTCTTTTCCCTAATACATTATCTTTGGAAGGAGAGGAATATTTTTTCTAGAAGTACTCAGTTCAGAAGCATAAACTTGTTTTTGCCACTATCTAGACCATAAAAGAGCAACTTTTTGCACACAATGTACAAACTACAGGTGGAAAAGCTATGAGAAGGAATTGGTGTACAATTTAGGAACTATACGAAACTAAAAGTAAAGTGACTAAATAATGCTCTCTTATTCAGCTTCTGTATCTTGAATGTATTTATACAAGACTCCGTAAACAACTGTACATGAACAAAACTAACTGTTATCTAACGATGCTAACTGTACAACTGTTAACTACAATTAACGGAATAATTAATTAATTAACTAAGTATCTTCCACACACACCCCTCAAGTTGGAGATGGATGAGGAATCAAACCCAACTTGGCAGTAAATTGAGTGAACTGAGGGGCTGCCAAAGACTTAGTAAAAACACCAGCGACCTGATTATGCGTGGAAACATATCAAGGAGTAATAAACCTGTCCTTGAACTTCTGGCGCACAATATGACAATCAATCTCTAGATGCTTAGTGCGTTCGTGAAACACCGGATTAGCAGTGATATGCAAGGCCGATTGATTATCACACCAAAGGTCAATCGGTAGAGAAATAGAAATCCTAAAATCAAGGAGCAAATAAACCAACCACTGAAGTTCATAGACAGTGGTACCCATACTCCTATACTCAGCCTTTGATAAGTGCATATTTGTCCAATATTTATGTTTTAATTATTCCTTTTTACTCCCCTTGTTGATTCAATTATTGGGACTTAATTTGATTTAATGTTTTCTTGTAGGAAATTACAAGTTTTGCATGAAGAAGGAAATTAAAGAGGAAAACAACAACCAATGATAATCAACAATCAGTGCTGACGTGGGATGAGAGAAGCAATGCTCTTAATTGGGAAAATTAAATAACGCAAAAGGGAGAAAAATCAGCTAGGGCAATTAACTAAGAATCAGTGGCGGCTGAAGGGGAATAAAATAGGAAAAGAGCTAATGCCGCACAGGAAGCCTATCCGTGAGTCACGCATAAGGTCACGCGCGCATGGGAGAAGACAGCAGCGTGGAAGCAATCTTTTGTGGGCCCAAGCACTAACCCACTTTGTTTTAATTGTCGTAGGGCCCACTCTATTGAAGACCTAGGGTTTGGAAACATATTTAAGCATAGAGTGACGGCAGTAAAGGGGGCTCTCTTCTTTTGGAATTTGCTGAATACAACAGGACGATACCAAGCGGCCAGAGGGAGCAACGTCGACCAAATTCCAGATTTCTTTTATTTCTTTTTCTTTCCTTTGTTATGGAGACTATGTTAATTACGATTTCTGCTTTGTTTAATTTCATTATGAGTAGCTAAGTTAGTTTTAGTCGGGAAATTCCAATTGTTATGCTTTGACCTGTGAGACCTTAACGTTCTGATTATTTGGTTTATAATATTCGTACTGTTTCCG
>JANZLH020000022.1:3963192-3974364 GCA_026770325.2 Erythroxylum fimbriatum | reverse complement strand
CACTATTTTTTCGTTCTGTCCTCAGCAACCAAACACATCTGTCCTCAAGACGGAGACAATTTTCTCTGTTCTGTCCATCATAACCAAACAGCTCACTGTCTCCATTTTTTGTTTCGTTCCGTCTCCGGGGATTCTGTTATGTTCCGTCTTCAGTTACCGGAGACAGCAACCATACAGGCAGTTAGGGTACCTCACTGTAAAGTGTGGGGACTGTGATGTGCATCCCAGTTCTTCCTGAAATGTCATTGGTAATCTAGATGCCCTTAAACTCCTAGCCTAGAATTCAATAATAACGTAATCTATGAGCACTAAGCACCGCTTTCATGGTTCTAATAGCTACTGATTATGTATCATCAGTTCAATGCTGCAAAGCCAATTTATGTTTTCTCATTTTCCTGGTCATATTAAGCTCCGAACTAACTTTTTGTCTGGTGCAAAGTTTAGTCGAAAGCAATGAGACGGAATTTACACCTACCTGAAATATGTTTCTGCAAAAGAGATGACAAAAAAAATGCGCAGAAGTAACTATCTATTGCTTTTCTTATGAGAGAACTTGTTGCAAAGTTCTGAAGTAATTTTCCTCCAGCAGATTGTATGTGGAAGGCTCAAGTGGAGATCAATTGTGCAGCCTCGTTTGATTGGAAATGTGGTGGCATCTGCAATTCTGTCGATAGGATGATGGAGGTTCATAAGCGATGTGGTGAAGACCAAAATGCTATATGGAGTGCATCTTTGTGAGGCACCGTCCACCTTACTTCAAGCTCAAGAAGGGTAACTTGGGAAAGGTGGTATATATCAGGTTCTTTGAACATACCCGTGTTGATGTAGAAAATGCAATTATTACCTTATAGAATGGTAAACTACAAGTATAGTGAAGAGGGAAAATCGTGGCTACCGGGGCCCGTGTACATTTCGACAAAAGTTGACCAACTTCAGGTAACGGTAAAGAAGAATCAAGTGGTCTCTAATAATCATTCTTTGAACAGTTTGGAGAGCTATATTGTTGCTTCTCTGCCATGGACAGTGAGAACATAAATAGGTTGTGTTTTATATTCTATATTCTTAGGCAGCTTTGGCTGTCTTATACGTAATATAACTGAATGCCCTACATGGAATGGACCTGTTATGTTTTCCTTTTAGTCAATAGCCATGACCTTTTTGTTATTTTCTCTTATTAGCATTTCCCTTTTCCCAAGCTACAAATTCCCTGTCTATGTGTTTGAACATGGAGCTCTCAAGGAGCTACTCAACCAAGCTACAAATTCCCTGCATATAGAGAAAGAATACATTGGTTATTGACTCACGCTTAACTATTGTCGCTACAATGGTCTTAAACGTATATTTGCTCTTTATTTGGTAAATGTCATGCTTGAGCACCCATTAGATCATAGTAGCCTCGTTATTGAGGATTACTCTATCAATTGATGACTTAATTGTATGGGATGGTTGAATAAAGAAATATTTGGCCATCTGATAGACCCCATAGCAAAGCACTTGTAAACTGGAAAGGAAAAAAAAAAAAAGAAAAGCTAACGAGTACCTAAAAAAGTTCAATCTTTGCTCCTGTAGCTCATGTGCACCTTTCCAGAAATGTTTGTATTATGACAAAGCGTTTCAGTTTCAAGCATCTAATGGAAGCATTGATTAACAGCTTTTACAGATTGATCCTCTATTACCTACTAACACCAACTTTCCAGAAAAGTAGTCAACCTTTACAGAATTAAAAAGAAAAAGAACACAATTCGTATCTGCCTTCTAACCTTACCTACCGCAAACACGTCTCTTTAGTGCGTTTGCTGGCCGCTACATGATTATGATCTTTTGGAACCAAAGAGAATGCGTATCCAAACTACATATGTAGGTCAGATAATATCTTAAACACACCCCAAAAAGTACAAAAAGAACAAAAAATAGAAGAAGAGATTATGCTCCCTTTGGAGCGTAGCCTTAAAGTGACTGATGCCACACTAGCTAGTGCATTTCTTCTTCAAGTGGATAGATTGCATACCACCGATGGTTTCATGTGAATGCGAAATAGATAATATGAAAGAGAAGATGGTAAAAGCGGCAAATGACCATGCATGTAACTTCATAGAGCTTGGAGAGCTCATAATGTGCATAGTATGGCATCCAACAGTAAGCCTTCGTCGCCTTAAAATGCACACAAGCCATACATTGGTGAGGAGAATAAAAGTTATTAATCTAACAGTGAGCCGTGATATTGGCACGGCTCAATCAAACAACACAGTTCTACATGTAGAACACTGCTCTGTGATTGAACCGCACCAACATCTCGTCGTCCTCTGATAGATAGTGAATCCAAGACCTGAAACAAATTTGATATCAAAATACAAGTAAATGGCATAAATAACCGCAGAAACTGGTAAGTAATATAAAGAAAGATGCAAGAGACTGGGAAAATCGAGAAGAGGGCTTTCAAAAGAAAAGAGGCCCCGAGTGACTCCAGCGAGTAGAACTTATGTACATGGAAGGTACCGAAGGTGCAGAAAAGAACTTAATGGAGGTGGACATGTAGAAGATGGGATTTTGTTTCTGCTAGTGAAGATGCGTTCTGCGACTGAGGCCATCGCCACTTAATATGTGTGAGAGAGAAGAGGGCGGGCATTCAATTTGCCACCAACCAACAACAAAAAGGAGGTTGGTATATTAAATATAAAGCTTGAAGAAAATTGCAAAAAGCTCTCATTATTGTTTTTTCAGTAATGGTATTTATGAGCTTGAAGAAGGCATCTTTACATTGCCACTAAGATTTGAATTTCTACAAAGCAAAAGCAATGGCGATGCATAGTCTATTTAAAGTCTTTTCTGTTTGTTGATATTCTACGAAGACCAGAATCATAGTACTTCTAACCTGTGTCACCTGTCTGGAAAAAAAAAAAAATCGCCTAGTAGATGAAGCATGAGAAGATATTTAACCCAGTCACGCAGAAGTTGCTGAGACTGGTCAGGATCGGTGCACTTGCACAGTACATGTGTGCTGCTTGTTTACGTTACTTTTTTCCTTGGTCGATGTATACGTTACCAAGTATACGAATCATTTGTAACTGTTGAAAGCAATTCCGACTTTCACGCTAGCTGCTCATGATTGACTTTATACGAGTGTAAATTATCTTAATGTTTTGTTACCTTAGCATTGTACCTTTGGCTTAATATGAAGATCATTATTGGAGAACTGGTGAAGCGGCTCTTCTTTCAGTACCACTGAGTTATTGAGTAGCTAGTTATATATTAATTGTAGATGCCCCAATGACGGAACTTAACGATGGATCTATGTTGTGTGCAAATGCCCTTAACTTAAGCCTCAAACATGCATACATACATACAGAGAAAAAGTTGATGTTAAATGAAGCTAACAAGGGTTTAGATGGACGGGGATGGGTCCTTGAATGAAGTGATGGTTATCCAACTTACGATTATACACTTGACATGATATTCAATTGGTCTTGTATCATGTGTTAAATTTGTTGAACGTTGCTAAATTTGAAAGGACAAAGTTAGGCAAGATGGTTGCAAAAATAGGAGCAGATAAAATGTGACATTTAAGCAATTTCTAGTCATGGGGTCGCCAATCAGCATTCCCATAAGGTTAGAGATGTTGCCACTGTCAGAACCCATGTTCACGTTCGACAAAGATTTTTAAGCAAGACCCCCTCGGTCCCTTGTCACTACAGAAACGATATATAACGGACTGCCACTGTTAGATCATATGAAACAACAGCTTTCTTGTTTTCCTTTACTGCAGAGATTAAACTCCATGTCGAGGAGGTTCCAACACTTTTTGCTATCAGGTTTTGTTTATGCTCCTCAAGTAAATGGCATTACTAATGCTAGTGCTTCCGTTTCCCATTGTAATGTTCACATCAAATCGCTAAATGAACCCAAAATTATGTCAGCCACATAAAGTGGAAACTAGGAATTGGAGCCAATCATATATTACACATGACATAGCTTACATGCATTAAGCCATATAATTGACCAAAGAATTTTGAATTTGGAGCCGAGCATTGATCAAGTTTCCATGCACCAAGTTAATGAATTTTACAGAGGAGCAGCGAAAAAAGCAGGCAAGTAAGCCAAAACTCTGTCTCGCAAGTCCAACAAAAAAGCACCTGAATTCACCTTCCGCCACGATCTGTCATTCTCACCATGTTAATTAATGTCTTTTATCTTTGCCACTTCCTGTACTTTCTTTTTCATCTAAAAACAAGAGCAAACGACACGCATACCTCTACTTTATATTAAAACCTCCACGTGAAAACCCTGCAAATCTTACCAACCTGCAACACATACACTATCAGCATCAACACAGCTGCTTCTCGGTGGCTGGAGAACCCACCCTGGTTTTGATGAGATCATTCCATCCACTCTTCCCTTTTTCACATCTTACTCGTAAACCATAACTAATGTGCTTATACTAAAGATTTACGTACATGAAGCAGAAAATTAGAACCCTCATGTTGATTGTACATAGAAAAAAGAATGGGTAGATGAGGAGCCGCATCATTGTTTCACCTTGATTCATGATTTAAAAGTGTAGAATGAATGCAATTATTGGACAATAAGTGACATGCACAGGGATCCCAGTTAGAAAATTAATACTTGCCATATTTCTGCCAGCACAGTAACATAATAATGCACCTCCTCATAATGTAGAACCTAGATCTTTGTTCCTTAGCCATGAGCAACCATCTTTTCCTGGAGCTTGATGAAGCCTCCCTACTTTGCACTGCTTTAGAGGTTGATGGTGAAGAATAGCACTGACCCATCTTCCAATATGGTGACCCGATTGAAGACTGAAGAGGAGAACTATGGGTAAACAAGAGAAGCCAGCAAGGAGAGAAATGTTTGGTCGATAAAAGAAAGGCAAAGGAAAGAGGGTTATATGGTGTTAAAAGGGTATGGACCACAGACAAATCTTGGTATCTGCTTCTCTCTCACCAGGAAGTGAGACGTAGGAGAAGTCAATTTGTCAACTTCTTCAATGTTTGAGGTTAGAATTGTTAAGTTTCGTTGATTTCTAACTTCCATTTTGAGCCATCATTTAGGTAATTGGTCGGATGCCACCATCAAATTTTAAGAATCTATAACCAAACATTAGGATTTTAATGCTAAGATTTACTATATATATATATGCTAGTGACACAATGACTTTAATGGATTCTTTCAAAAAGAAACAAAAAAGGGACAATGATCTTTAACTGGTTTGGTTTCGGGCCGGGAAAAAAAAAAGGGGCCAGGTAATGTATTTCAGTATTTGATAGAAATTCAAGTTTATTTATAATTGTGTTAAAATAGTCTTCTGAGACAAATTTAAAACAGAAAGAGACGAGCTTACTATGCGGTATCGTGCTTTACGCAGACATTGGTACCACCGTACGTTTAAACCAGCTTGGGGAATTTCAATTCGAACGAAAGCTTGACCATAATAAGTACGCAGATCTAATATCACTTTCCGTTGAGTAATTTAATTTGATATGACAAAAATTGCACTCTTCGGTAGAATTATTACACATATAAATGTGATCTTAAGAGTAAGTAGATCACGTGGCTTTTGTTTTCGATCTTCTTCTTTAAATATTGTGTGGAAGTAAGGTTTCCTTGGGATTTTATATTTGAAACCTAACTTGTAGATTTATATATGACTAAATAGCATATGATTTGAATGAAATCTAAATTATTTATTTTGATTCTAATATGGAAATTCCTATGAAATTATGTAATCAACATTAATTACAATAATGTGCCACAAATGAATATTAAATTGATGTATTTACAAGCTGCTCGAAGGTAATGGAAATCTACTGAGATTTAGAAAAATAATTTACAAATTTGTAAAATTAGTAGTTTTTTCGTTTACAAGATAAGATAAGATTGACACCAAAATACTGATTCAATTTTGCGCGAGGGTTAACAAATTTGTGACACACCAACTAATTGCTGAAACTATTATCCCTCTTTTGGAAAAATAAAGACTTAATGACGACCAAACAAATTAAGCCCAAGCCAGCACAATAATTAGGATAGCATTCAGCCGTGACAGGAGCATATATATTTTTTAAAAAATTAAAAATCAACGTCATTTTGTACCTTTACGTCGAGTTGGGTCGAGACAATTTCGGCCTGTGGCTCGTTCAAGAATGATCGAAGTTTGGCTTGGTCGGACAGGCCAGACCAATTTTGTCATTCCTAATATTGACATCACAAACTCACTAAGAAAATTTCAAAGTAGTGGTTAAATGTAAATATTAGAAGATACGAGATGGGACATGTATTATCTACGTAAACAAATCCCATATTAAGCCACCCAGCCCAACCCACCTCACTCTAATTTTATTGCTGTGATATCCAATTGTCACCTAAATGAAAGTAATACAAGAAGAAAAGAAACAACACCTACAACAATAATATTCAAGTAAAAATCTTATTGAGATACGAGATTTAGAGAGATTAAAAGTATACAATCTTGCCCATATTTAATAGGGAGGTTGTTTCTTATAAGGAGAAAATAAATAAAGTAAAAATATATAATATACGTAAATTGGCTACTATACAACCAACACTTATGGACAAAAAATTAAAATTTTATTACTGTGAGTAAGAAGAAACAGGGACAAGTATAATAACAATTACCACTTACACAAGCCTTGCAAGGTATTTATAAAACAAAAATCATATGTAAAGAGTCCAAGTACAATAAATCTTTATTTCCATAGAAATTTAAAGTCAATGAAATTCTATTTCCATATATGTCTAAAGTTAGAAAAATTATATTTCCATCAAAATTTGTACCATGTCTTATAATTCTCTATTTTGATTTGAGTTCTCCAGCATCTACTATTATACTTACCCCAAAGGGCACCCAATTATGTGGGCATTCACTAAGTTTAAGCTATACTTGAACTTTTCTGCAGGTAAGGACTTTTGATCAAATGCAATTAATTTTTCGATCTTACGAAACTTCACATGCTTCACCATAGCTCCTATCCATCTATCTTTCTCCTTACCTTTCTTAGTCCCCAGAAAGATAGTTACATATTCATTGCTGATAGTCAAAGCATATGCAATTGAGTTTTTCCAATCATATCTCTTTCACTACTTGATGGTCATTCTTGGTTTATCCTTAGCGATATCATGTTGATGTTTTCTTTTAGATATTGTTTTATATCTCAAAGTAAAACCATCAATGCATTTAATATCAATTTCAAGTTGTTCTAGTTCTATTTGTAGCACCTTTAAATAAGTATTATTTAATGTTAACCCTAGCATATCATTTTCATATGTTTGCCTCAATATATACCGCTTCTCAAATACTATATCCTTGAAGGTTACCTTAAACTTTTTATCAAACACATAAAACTTACAAAAGTCTACCTTCTTGTGTTTGTCCTTTAATAAGCTCCTTTTATGAAGTTTAATCATCTTTTACTTACCAAAATGACTAATAAGCTCCTTTTATGAAGTTTAGTCATCTTTTACTTACCAAAATGACTCACCTTTATATACCATACTATAGTACTATCATCTTATGCCCTAAAGATTGAGAAACTACCACCAATTCCATCACTATCTTTCTTATTAGGATATAGATTCCATATTATAATTTTTCTCTTACAATCAGTTAGTTGTAGGGCATAAATTAACAATTTCTCACTTACACTAGGTCAATAACTTAGGTATCTTATACTATATTTCTATATAGTGATCATGCTATTATCGGGATAATGATTTTGTAAGAGAATTCTATAACATTCGCTTTAAGAAGCACTTGCTTAAACCTTATAACTTTTATCTAAATTATCATTATAATTAAGAGGAATTGCATAAATATATACTTAATCCTTGATGATTAACTCTTTTCATATATAAAATGATTTTAATGTTGAGTAGTAAATTAAACAATGCAAGAAACTATGTCAAGTTCATTAAAGAACATCTTAGTCTAAATAAACATTTCCATTAAATAAAAAAGTATTATGGCTTAATCAGAAATTAATCCTACATTAAAATCTTCCTAACTTAAAAAATATGGTTTAGAGTATAATATACCTTACCTAGCACTTGTTAAGTCAAAATTACTTTACGTCTAATAATTTTGGTAACAATCAAATAATAATATTATTAGAAATAAATGAACTGTTTTGATAAGTGTGTTAAGCATGCAGCAAAACACAGAAGAAATAAAAATTCAGAAGAAGTGCGGAAAACACAGAAGAAGCGTGGAAAACACAGAAGAAGCGTGGAAAACACAGAAGAAGCAAAACATAGAAGAAGTGCGGAAAACATAGAAGAAGCAAAACACAGAAGAAGCATGGAAAACACAGAAGAAGAGTAAAAACACAGACGATACGAAGACGAAGACATGATAGTACGTCGGACGGTTAGTCAGTTGGAGTTAGTTACATAATTCAATTGAATAACGGTTTCTACAAGAAACAAGAAGCATTTATCAAGAAGCAGTTGGAGACGAAGGCTATAAATACAAGTCATAGTCGAAGACTGAACTAGTTTTTGAGATTCTAGTTTTTGAACTTCAACGTTTAGCCTTCAAGTTAAAAATTCTGTATTTGTTGTGCGAAACATGAGAGCAATCTTTACTGTAATAAAGCTCACGATATCTTTCTAGTGAGAGAAAGGAAAAGTTGAAATTCTGAAGAGGCTAAGAGAGTGAAAATAATACTTTGTGTAAGAGATCTGAAGAGGCTCTGAGAGGGAAAGAATACTTGTAACTTTGGAGAAGTTTAGTGAAATCTCAGACGAACTCTGAGGACTGGACGTAGCCCAAGGTTTGGGGTGAACTAGGATAAAATTGTCGTGTCCATCTTCTAACTCTCTACTTTAATTTCTATTATTCTTATACAAGTATATAGAAGTTAATTGCGATTTAATCACGTAGATATTTTCGTATAAAAATTTTGATATTCACTTAATAGCGTTGAAAAAATAAGTTTTCAAAGAAATATCAAAGGGGCTTGTATTCACGAAAAGGATACACAATTCAACCCCCTCTTCTTGTACATTTTGTATTGTACTTGCGTTCAACAATAACAAGTGATTTACTTCAGTTGGTATCAGCGCTCGGTTTCCAAGAATCACCTTTACAAAGTGAGGACAAAGATCCATGGCTAAAGCACACATTTTTATTGCTGAAGGCACCTCCGTCACAAGACCTCCTGCATTCAATGGTGAGGATTATCATTATTGGAAGGACAGGAAGCGGCTCTTCATAGAATTCACAAACATTGATCTTTGGAACATCATTAAGAATGGACCATACATACCAATGTACGTGAAGGAAATGCCATTCCCCGTACCATATGGTCACCCGATTAAAAAGCTAGATTCCAACAAAACTCAAAGGCCAAGTTTTTTCTAAGTTGTGCCTTAAGCAAAAGTAAATACGATAAAGTTCATGGATGCGACACTGCAAAGGAGATGTGGGACACTTTATCCGTAGCACACGAAGGCACAAACCAAGTGAAAGAGTCCAAGATAAGTATTCTTGTATACCAGTCTGAGCTGTTAAGATGAGGGAAGATAAGTCTATTGATCAGATGTTTAGACGATTTCAAACTATCGTTAATGGACTTAAAGCTCTTAGAAGAATCTACGATAATCAAGACCATGTCAGGAAGATTCTCAGAAGTATGCTGAAAAGATGGAGACCTAAAGTCACTGCAGTACAAGAAGCCAAGGACTTGAGTATATTAAAGCTTGATGAATTGCTTGGTTCTTTGAAGATACACGAAGTGGAGCTTGATGCAGAAGATAAACCCAGACGGGACAAATCTATAGCATTAAAGGTTGTTCAGAAAAATCACAAGACTTAGAAAAAGAAAAGTTCATCGTCAAAAGCACTAAAGACTGAAGAAATCAAGGATGATGATACCAGTGAATCTGAACAAGATTCAAGTGAAGATGATGATGAATTATCCTTCATTTCGAGAAAGATCAGACGGATGTGGAAGAAGAAATCAAAAAGAAATAAAGAGTTTTCTTTTAAGAGAAATAGAAAAGACGAAGTCAAGAACGAGAAGACCTCTGTCATTTGCTACAAGTGCAATAAACCAAGACACTATAAGTCTGAATGTCCATTGCTGAGAAGAAAACCAAAGAAAAATAAAGAAAATAAGAAGAGTATGATGGGCAACATGGGAGGATTTGGATTCATCCGAATCTGATTCTGATTCAGAAGCATCAGTTCATGCAAATATATGCTTGGTAGCTGAAAAAAAAAGTGACGAGGAGGTAACTTCTAACTTTAATGAATTACAAGATGCATATTTAGAATTATTAGAAGATTCACATGCTATACTAAAGTAGTATAGAGCTTTAAAGAAAAAGTTTGTAGAAAACTTAAAGAACACGCAAGTGTTAGAGAAAGAAAACGTCTGTTTTAAGAAACAAGTAGACGATATGAAGAGAAAAGTTACTATAGATAGATCTGAGGAAATTAGTCAGCTGAAACAAAGAATTAATACTCTTTCAGCAGATCTATCAACTTTTACTGAAAGTACGAAAAAGATGAATGACATGATTGAAAGATATACACACCCTAATGATAAAAATGGTTTAGGGTTTACTAAAAGTGATACTCGGTACAAAAAGAATTTTGTTCTTTATAGAAAGAAAAATCACTAGTCGTCTTATTATCATTCTATGAATTATTATAAGACTAACCCCAAAGCACCCAAGAAAATATGGGTACCTAAGAATAATATAATATCTACTGCAGATCTCCTTCCTTGAAAAAAGCAACCAGCACTAATGGTATTTGGACAGTGGATGCTCGCGACATATGACGGGAAGAAGGTCTATGTTCCTAGATCTTCAAAGTAAGAAAGGAGGATCAGTAACTTTTGGAGATAACCAGCAGGGTAAAATATTTGGAATCGATAAAATCGATAAAGATTCCTTTGCATCTATTGATAATGTTCTGCTAGTTGATGGTTTAAAACATAATTTGATTAGTGTCAGTCAATTATGTGATTATGGTTTTGAAGTATCCTTTAATCAAAACTCTTGTGTAGCCAAAAACAAGGACGGTTCCATATTCTTTTATGCCAAAAGACGAAATAATCTTTATAAGATTAATTTAGAAGATTTGCAAAGTCAAAATATTTCTTGTTTTATATCAACAGATGAAGAAAAACT
>JANZLH020000022.1:3916804-3927834 GCA_026770325.2 Erythroxylum fimbriatum | reverse complement strand
TCGACTTGTCGGTACTGAATGCGTGTAAGTCGACTTACCCATTGTACAAGTCGACTTGTACACGACTTACACTTACACTTCATACCAGTAAGAGTAGAAGAACTAATAGGATCAGCATCATAAGAATACAAAATAGCATTAAAATACCTAGCAATAACCCGCGGATGACTACAAACATTCAACTTAATATTAGACATAGTAAACCAAAGGAACTTCCTATGATTATAATTATTAGAACCATACACGCAAGTAACAAAAAAAAGAAGAAGCACTGTTAAGAGGAGTCACCTCTAAATGAATCAATTGATAAATAGTAACAACAGAAGAACACATGTAATAGTCCAAATTCCAGGCTATCACTAGCCTTGCATTAGAAACCTGAGATAAATTACTATAACTATGCCATCTAGGAAATAAGGAAGAGCAGGTGTTATTCAAACGAGAAACAGATTTAATCCTAGTTTCAATCAAGCAAACAAAAGACACAAACAACATCTTAAGATAGAACTTCACAGCTAACTGTTTTTTGAATTATTAAGACCCCTAATATTCCAAAAAACTAAAGACATAAAAATAAAAAGTAACAAAAAGACTACACTAAAGACCTACGACTTAGGTTTTCTCCTAGTTTTCTGACTCTTCCTAATAGTAAACTCCCCCTCTTGACCATCAAGTTGACTCGGACTTTGTGTGACCTCAATTGGATTAGTGGGAACCAAATCAAATTTAGGAAAAGTAAGGGAGTAACCCAATTCACTCACAATAGGAGGATCAGCATCTGTAAGGAACCCTTCTGGAACATCTGGATTCTCTTGAGCTCCTTGCCCTTACTTTGATTAGCTGGAACAACTAAAGTTCTGCTATCAAGATTAACATCTTAAACAATTTGAACTGCCTCCTTAGGAACTTGCTGTGCCTCCTCAGGGACTTGCTTAAGACCAATATCAGTAGGTTGATTAACAATAAGTGGCTGTGGGACCTTCTCTGTCACCAGCTCCTATTGCATCCCAGTCTCAAAAAGACGACCTGTAGGCCTCCACTCCTGCTTCTGTGTGTGTTGTTCCGATCTTCGTTCATACTCTATCTGAACTTCCTTAAAAGTTAATTGTCCAGCTTCATTATAAGTAACCAACTGAAAACTAGAAGGCCAATTGCTCTACAGATCAACTGAAAACTAGAAGGTCATTTATCTCTGGAGGGTAGTAGGCTAAGGCCTTGCATCAGTGGACTCCGTCATTGTGTCCGAAACAACTGATTTTCAAGTTTTGGATAACTAAGCTTTCTCAAGAGCTTGTAAGCCAGAACTTGCAAGCTCATTAAAGTTAAAAGATGGGCCCAGGCTCTTTTGAGGGAACTATCAAAAAGGACATTAACGACCGATTTGTCGCAGGCACCAGAGCAGAAGAAGATACTGAAATCTTCGAAGAGAGGTCTTGATGGTTAGGGTTCGCATTTTGGATGAAGTTAGGGTTAAGGGAAGAAGGTGAAAGGGGAGGTAGGGATTTGGACCCAAAATAGGTGCTAAAGGCAAACGAAAAGGTGAAGACGATGAAGAAGTCATCAAGAAGGGAGGAAGAAGGACCAAACACAACGGCGGCCAAACAAAATAAGGTTTCTTAGCTAAAATCTCTCTGTGTTATCATTTTCTTGTTTGTAAGTTAAATTCATTTTAATAATTTGGTATTTTCATGTAGTCTTAATCGCCAATAACTTGATTTTGCATCTGGTGTAGTGAACCAATGATGTCCCTTTAATATACTCATAATATAGTCCTTTCTAGATAATTTATATGCATCCGCCTACAGTAGCTTTATTTAGATTTTATAATGTAACGATATTAAAGAGAAAAACGTTACTAGATCTGAGTTATTTGAGAGTTGGTTTTTTGGCAGAACTTTCCGGCCCCTCGGTGCAGTGGATCCTTGTTCTTGCGTAATAATATATAGTAGGTTTCTTCTTGGATCTAACAGAGTAGTCAGGCTTCTGTTGGGAGTCCCTATTAAAACTTCTGTTAAAAAATAAAAAGAGGACATACAAGATACCTACATGCCGATTAGTTTTATCGGATATCTAGCTACTAAGTAACCTCCCTTGATTTATACTATACTGCAGCACAATGTAGGAGAGTGGAAAGCGAAGAACGTCAAGTAAAACTGTAAAAGAAACAAACAAAACATTATATTCATAACCTGCAAGGTTATAATTGAGACGATAAATCAAACGATTGAAGCTACTTTTCGATTAGAGTTTGAAACATAAGGGAGCTTTAAGAAGTGTTTCATTTTTTCATATATATAATATTTTATTTATTTAGGGGAGCTTTTCCTTTGGCATATGTTTTTGACCCACTTGATGCTGGAGGATGCTCCAGTCTTGATCTTTTCTGCTCCTACGATTGCGGCTGCTTTGACTTTATTTAGTCCTTTGGCATCTCCACTCTTGTTACTGCTGGTTTCTTTCTTGTTGGCAGCCTCTTCTTCTGCTATTGCACCAAATCCTCCTGGACCCCATTGATCTGCCCAGCTCGGTGCCTCACTTTCCATTCCTTCTTGCCTTGCCAAGTAAATCCCAGAATCCAAGGAGGAAACTGTAGTTGTAACCTTTGGTTCTACAGGGAAAAGATTAATCTTTTAACAACTTCTGCAGTAGTCAAAATTAAAAAGCATGAAATGAGATGGAAGCACAGATTGGCTAAGTAATGGTTTCAAACAAGAATTCCTAAAAGAAATGCTTAGTTGTAGCTCAAAGTCCAAACAAGAATTCCTCAACGCTTCAGAAAATGGTAGCAGAGTTTGGTTTATCAAGGTAAGCATGCATCTTATGGAGACAAACAAGAGATCTCAATCTACATCATCCTAAACACAAACTTTAAGTTTTACATAATTGAGGAGCAGATTAGATCTATTGGAAAACAAAGAGAGAGATGGTACCTCAAGGTGACCGCTTGGCACTTGGATTGAAAAACTTGATTGAGGAGCCAATGGAAAGTAATTGAGGACTCTTAAGCAAAAGAAAAAGTTGCCTGCAGATGTGCTGTCTTTAACTGCACTATATTCTTTTAAAAAGAGACTTGCCAGCTCACTGGTTTCCTAATTGTGAAGCAAACTATGGTCAAGCATCCCCCCTCAATTTTTCAATTCTCTTCCCTAAGAAAAACATTTAGCAATAATAACTACCCCTACTTTCAACCAAGATTCACAACCTAAAATTGTCCCCGCTCTACATGCTCCTCACTTTCATATTAACTCATAATATGGGTTTTACCAGTGGTAGTATGGTGTCTCGTAAACTCTGTAATTCTTTCATATTACCAAATGTCATATACTTCCATATATGCATCAAGATACACCAAAACATAGAAATATGCGTAGGGAGTTTCACTTTGGTGAACTGCTCTACTTATGACCCTTGCATTTGGATTACGTACAAAATGAAAAGGATGTAAGAATATGACACCGCGTTTGCTTCAGAATATGACACCGCGTTTGCTTCAGAATGTACCCAACTAATCAATAAGCATCACACTGCATATAGGCAGTCAGTATTTCTGAGATATTCTAGTCTAAGAGACTTTTTCAGTACAGTGCAAAAGAGTATACCAATTACCAAACTCCTATCAGTATGCAGTGAAATTTGAAACATGGCTAAATAACTATTTATATAAACACAAACTGATGATCTCTAAGTAGCCAAAATAACCTTCGCTAACTGAGATTGTCCCAATGTTCGAATGCTGATCTTCACGGCCAGAAAGAGTAGAGTGCAGTTAGAGGAACTAATTGAAATGGGGATTTCATTACCATAGAAATTTGCAGCAGCGCATCTATTACACAATGCCCTTCATTGATACACTTTTATGCTGCAAACAAGACACGCAACCACTGTATAGAAAAGCTAATCAAAACACATTTGTTAGTCAGCAGTATGAAAAATGATTCAGTAACTGCTTTTTCTTTTTAAAATAATACGTTACTGACAAAGAGCCAGAAATTAACGACCGTTGAAGCCAAAGTGAGAAACAAAAAAAGAAAAAAAGCTAAAGCCAACTCGAATTCCCACATCTTAATATCAACTTAAAATAGAATCATGGGGATTGTATGACTTTATGTCTTAATACATGGGAAACTACGGATTTGAAAGAACATCTGGTAAGAAATAATATCCAAAGAGATCGGAGAAAAGCTAGTAAACATGAACTAATTACTTGGAGAAGCAATTACACTGATACCAAAATGGGGCTGCAACATATCTGCAGCCAATCAGCTCACCTTCTAGGCACAAAGAATCTCATAGGCCGAATCAGAGCCCAGTGATTGAATAGCAAAAGATGGGCATGTCTACAATATATTGTATTGGTAAAGACATTGAAATGGAAAAGGAAAGATTTATATCATCAAGCAGTCTCCCCAAACATTCCCTTTTGTACATTTTCCTTCTCCACTGGACTAAAATCCAAATTCTATCACATAGTACGAATCACTTGTTGCATTTCCTTACGGACTTAGATTTCTTGACCTTTCCGGACTTGTCATCCACGGTTGTCCAAGTATAGCCATTTGGGATGGCAAATGGGTCCGATGGAGTAGTAGTCGTAGAAGAATTATAACGTGGTTGCTGCTTGCTAGTGGACTGACTGCTGCTCCGCCTAAGCCATGACGTGGTTGTTGAAAATGAAGAAGAAGAAGGTAATGACCAATAATGTCCGTCCGATTTCTGAACATCATCTGACGCTGATCTACCTCCATTGCCAAAAAGTCTTGGACTTGAGAGTGGAGTGTAGAATTGTTCAGCTGACTGTAGCTCTACGAATTTGGTGAATGTTATCACCACTCTTACTGTGGGGACCACTGGAATTGCAACCTGGCCCCACCACAACCAATCACAATAACTATCGTTAAGCACATTGAATAAACTCCATACAAAAAGCACAAATATTTGATAGAAATTGAAAATCAGGATGATCGTTGAGTTTTGTCAACGAGTTATGCTTCAAGGCAAAGGGCATAATTATCCATCTCCTGCTTTTTAATTTTTGAAACCTCGTATAAATTGGAACCCACACACTCAATGACCGTTGGATCAAGATGACACCATTGTGATGCTGACCATCTGACCGTGATTTCACCAACCACGGCCAGGGACGTACCCTTCTTTTCCACGAGATCCTCTGTATCCGTTGCCCAATTTCAATCCTATTCTATTGATTTTCATCACACATTTAAGAAGGAACAGAGTTGAAGGGAACAAGAGAAGATCTGTTCCCATATCATAGGAAAGAAGACAAATTTGACTGATTTGCTTAGAGTCTTAGATCACTCTACTCTTACACAAGGAAATAACACAAATTCACACATATGTCCCACAAGTTGAATACTATTTGTCAATTTTGCCCTTACCTTAACTGGAAAAGTACCCGGCGGGAATTTAGTAGTGAGCAGCTCACGCATCCTCCGTACAGCCTTCACTTTATTGGCCAAAATATCTAGTAACGGCAGTAACTCCTCTGTCTTTAAAGGAAACTGATCCGTTAACCACACTGACGGCCTCAAACTTCTCACGTATTCCTTTTCCTTCGTCAGCGGGGTCGCCGCCGCCATTGTAACCGCTGCCGGCCTTCTTTGTGACGACGACGACGATGATGAAGGGAATATGTCCACACTCTTTCTCCCTACGGTCACCAACTCCCTCTCCTCTCTCACGAAACTACTGTGCCTCCTCCTGTCGCTATTGAAACCGAAGCTTGGATTCTCAGCGACTAAGAAACCGTCGTCGTCTTCGTCCAGCTCTAGTGGTAAAACTTGCTCGCTTCCAGCGACGTCGCTTTCGCTGTTAGCGACTTTACGCGAGCGGAAGCTGAAAACTACGTTGTGAACTTCATAAACTTTTGCTTTCCATTCACCAACTGATTCGGTCTTCTCTTGTCTTCTCCAGTTCGTCCTGCCTACAAGTTCGGCCTTCGTGACGTCCATTCCCGGTCGATAAACGCTTGTTTGAGAGCAGACTCCAGCAATGTCGGACTCGCTCATCGGAGCTCCCGCATTTTCGAAAGCGTCGAAGATTTTCCGTTCGTCGCGGTTGAGGACGAGTAAAGACCCCGGAGGAACGTTTTGAGATTGATCGCCGTCGCCGAGAAAGAGGAAGCTCTGATCGGCCCGCTGGATCTTCAAGCCGTCAAAGCCAGCGAGGGAAGTGTCTGCTCGGAGATTACCGTCACGCTTCCAGATCTTGTAGGTATCGGACGGAGCGATCTTGCCGACGAAAGGAATAACGGAGCTCTCAAAGTGAAAGGAGATCTCCATGTAAAAGTCTCTCATTCGATGTAGAACAGCGATAACTCGAGGGAGACGGCGGCGCCACTTAGCCCAAGCGGAGCGGTGGTGAAGGCGGAGAAGAATCAAAGAAATTTCAGAGCTCCGGCGGCACAAAGCCTCCTGGAGGGGGTTCCAACCAGCGGAATTCTGGAGGGAGACATCAGCCCCGGCGGCTG
This sequence comes from Erythroxylum fimbriatum, assembly GCA_026770325.2. Classification (NCBI taxonomy): domain Eukaryota; kingdom Viridiplantae; phylum Streptophyta; class Magnoliopsida; order Malpighiales; family Erythroxylaceae; genus Erythroxylum; species Erythroxylum fimbriatum. The sequence goes on along the minus strand of JANZLH020000022.1, from coordinate 3,921,347 downwards.
CGAGACTGCGTGCAGCAAAAACATCATTGAGGCGGACGGAGAGGTGAAGAGGAGTCTCGCGAAAAGGAACGTCTCGGCGGTCGAGAACGGTGGAGATCTGTTCAGCCAGTTGCTCCTGAGCCAGCGAGTCGGACTCGGTGAGTATGACACAGGGATCGGAGAGGCGAGGGAGGGAAGAGAGGAGCCTGGAGAGAGTGGTGTGGTCGCCAAGAACGACAGCGTAGTGGACGGGGCTGTGGGAGTAGTCTTCGGGTCTGATGGCATGGGACGGCGTCGTATTAGTGAGCGGCGTCGTCGATGAAGACGACGAAGGCTTTGACATATTAAAACAAAAGTGAAATAAATGGGATGATGGTTAACGGAGGGAGAGGAAGGGAAGCGAAATATTAATCTCAAAGAGACAAAGGAAATGATTAGAGTGAAGAGATAGTGACTGAGTATTTAGACTCAAGTTTGTTTTGACTGGAGAAAGACGCAAGTTGTCTTGGAGGGTAGAATTGTAATAGTGATGGGAAGGAGTGTTTTTATTGAGGAATGTGCCGGTACAGACAGAGATGGAGAGACTGGACGCAATCTGGCTCGACTTTTTCAGTTGCTTCCTCTTTTTTATTTTGGCATTTGCATTTGCATTTGCATTTATTTATAATATAATATAATAGATTAATAAGTTGATACTTTATGTAACAAATATTTTATTAATACAAGTGTTTTATTTATAATTTGTTAGAGGTGGTGATGGGACTGCAGCAAAAGAACAGAGTAAGCTGTCCGCATAAACCCAGACCAAATCTTAACAGACTTCACATCCACATTGCCCCACACTTCCCAGACAAGCCTTGCCTCTTTCCACAACTTTTTAACCGCTCCTCATTCTTTCGCTTATCAATGACAATACGAATAAATTCAATCACGTTACCGTGACTTAGGCATTTTCCAGTTATTTAAATTAAATCTTCATGCTAAGAATACTCCCACAACATCATTGGATTTGGGCAAAAAGAAAAACATGCCCACCAACCAACGCTTTCCCTTTAAGTTATTTTATGGCGTTGGTCGGTTTATTTATTGGGGTTTGCAATCCATAACTAAATTACCAATAGTATTAACTTAGTACATTGCTTGTTAACGTGGCAGAGAATTTTACTCGATCCCATTTTCGCTTTTCTTATAATCAATCACATTATTCACCTAAATCACAACATCTCCAAATCTTTCTTTGAGACCCCACCTCTATCAGGCAATGGTCGTTATGTAACGCGCAAACATTAAGTGTTGGTCAGATTCCTGATTGTCAAGCTTCTCTGCACAATAATTTCAGTGCAAGCGTTGCCTTCATTAATACAGGACTCCCTACAACTCGGATACGCGGGTTCCCATCCCCAGAAAATTGGGCTTCTTAATTCCGACTTTCCCAGCCTTACCCGAGCTCTTTTGTCTAAAATTAGGCTTGATAATTAGACCCGAATAAATGATATCTTATCTCATAACTATTACAGCAAAGAACACATTTAGGATATGTGAGAGAAGAGCTCTTAACGTTATCTATAATGGCTAACCTATTTCTTAAAGCTAACCATGTTGTAACAACATATCTAGAATTTTTTACATGAAAACAAATTATTCAGCATAAAGCCATCTTAGGAGCATGGTGCATTAAAAGCTACTTAGCATATTCATTAATGAATTCCTCTGAAGAAAGGAGGGACCAAGCAACTCTGATTTCCATATCAACACTCAGCTTGTAGCTTGGAACGACTTCAGATAACCATTCGAAGCCTTTATACTTGATGTTCCATTGTTGATAAGAGATTAATTCACTGACCCTTGCCTTTGGCTTCAGCATGTAACTTAGGTGAAAAAGGTTAGGATACAAGTATACAACACCCTTATTAGACTAGTTATCAAAGTGTTTCTCCCATGCCAATAACAATTTGAAAGCTAAAGCCATTTTACCTATTAGTTTCAGTATAATTTGCCACTTAAGGTATTGGGATTGCATTTTACTTTCCAAAAGTTTTGTCTTTGAAAATATTTAATATGGACCTATTGAACCCATACATTCTCTCTGTCAACCAGTAACTTCATTTTTTTTTTTTGCTACAAGAATCTTGCTAGACAATTGTGTAGAGCTTAACCACAACCCCTTGCTTTCTTATGCAACATATATCCTTCCACTGTACCTTTGCTTCTGATGCTTTGTGTGGATCCTTATTTCATAAGAAATTTCTAGACATCTTTTCAATATCTTTAGCCATTTTCTTAGGAAGGATTACATGAGAAATCGAGTAGTTGTACATGTTGCATAGGACTGTCCTGATCAACTAAATTCTATATACGTAGCTCAGTTCCCTACTGTGTCATTTTTTGAGTTTCCTCTCAATTTGTTCAAAGAGGGGTTTATAATCTTTATAGGATGATTTTATGGTAGTAATTAGGACCCTTAAGTAGGTGAAAGGAGGTTGAGTTATTTTCATTTGGGAGATATTAAATAACTCAACTTGTATAAGTTCTGTATCCTTGGAAATCATCGTAATGCTTTTGTTAATGTTGATTTCAACTTATAAAAAGTTTGCAAAACTGGTTGATGGTTTTTATCATAATAAATATTGATGGAGCAATAACTTTATAAAAAACAAAAATCATTAACAGAAGGTCAAGCTAAACAGTTTTAGTTTGTTACACTTTCTGTGAAACTTGAAAGATAAATTGGGAAAAATTTTATAGGTAGTAATTTGAAACCCTATGCAAATTGAGAAAAGTTAAGGGGATAAAGGTCCCCTTTCCAAGTCTCCCTTCACCCTTGAACCAATAAGTAAGGTCCCCTTTCCAAGTCTCCCTTCACCCTTGAAGCAGTAAGTAGGTTTACCATTTCACTAGAATGTTATAGGCAGGGATGGTTAAGCATTCTTTTAACTAACATATGAATCTGTAAAGGAATCCTAACACTTCCATAGCTTCAATTAGAAAATTACATCTATCTAAATCAAAAACCTTTCTTAAAGTCTATCTTCAATGTACATATCTTTCCATAACACTTTTTCATTTAACCTTTAAATAACTTACGAGCTATCAATATATTTTATCCCACATTCCATCCCTAAATGAATGCACCCTGTAATTTTGAAATGAAAGATCACAAAACAAGTTGTAGTCTAGATAATAGCATCTTGGATATTAGCTTGTACATTGTGTTATAATAAGAAATTAGCCTGAAGTCTCAAATTTTACTTGGATTTGGGGGCTTAGGGCCAAGATATATGTAAGTTAGATTGAAAGCCCTAAGTATTATACCTAGAAGAATTCTAAGGCTGTACTTGAGAATTAATGAGTGATCCAGTGCTAAAAGGCTTTGACCAATTATTTATTTAGCCCATCATGTCTAAGAGCCTTGTTTGAATTTAGTGCCTTTTGAGCATCATCTACATCTTTTTGATCAAATTCCCTAATTAATAGCTTACTCTATTGTAATTATAGTCTTAAGGAACATTTGTAGGGCCTAAGTTGAGGATTCCTCTTCTTTTATAGTACCTAGTAGATTAATGAAGTATCTCTTAGCTATACTTTTGATTTCATTTTGTACTTAATGCTTGTCTCCATTTTCATCTTCTATGCAACTTATTTGTTTTATGTTTCTATGAATAGAAATAGGTTTGAAGTAGAGGTTAGTGCACCTATCACCCTCCTACAACCATTTCTTCTTGCATTTATACTTTAAGGTCGAGTAATGAGCATTTGGAGCTTGGTAGTATCCTTCCTGAGCTAGTTGTTCCTTATGCATATATTCTCAGGATCATGTCCTAGTTTTAATTGAGCATCTATAAGAGCTTCTATAGTCACTCGAATGCCTACCTTATTACTTGATGAAATCCTTCTTTATAAGGCTTTAAGATTACTCTTAATAGCTTAAAGTTTTTGAGTGCACTTGTATTATTCAAATCCTTCAATGTTCATCTATAATCCCTATTCCACTGCCTCTTAGAATCCACTGCAATTACTTGAGAAGTTGAAAAACCTGAATGAAGTTATCCTCACCTGATTTCATACTTAGTTATGAACCTCAATTAGATAATGGTCATAAATTAATGAGGACCTAAAGTGGTTTTAGATTCCTAAAAGTGTAGCATGAATTTTTGGTTAACAAGATCCCTATCAAACTTTTTTCTTAGTAACCATTTTCCTTACTATTTATTTGATTAAATGAAATGGTTTTCATGATAGCTCAAGTTTGCTGCCTCAATGTTCTGCATAAAAAATTGGAATGGTTTATATATGCTTATACTGTCTATTCTACCATCTAATTTTGAGTGAAATAATATGCAATCGAAGTCGCCAAGTAATAGTTATGACGCATTCATTGTGGAAGCCATTTAGCTTAGATCCTACCATTTATCACTTCTTTGTAAACCAATTTTAGTTGTATAAATAAAGATAATGCATACCTTTAGTGTAACATCCCACCCCAAATAGGAAGGGTAAAATAGTAATTTGGAAAGGGCCGAGAACACAATATTCATGCATATCATTGCACGTGAATAGTGAAATT
>JANZLH020000022.1:3903831-3916704 GCA_026770325.2 Erythroxylum fimbriatum | reverse complement strand
ATAGGGTGGTGATTGGGTACAGCTTGAGGTATTCGAAGATAATTGAGTAGCCAATAGAGGATTCACCACTTCTGTGATAGCAGAAGATGATACCCACGGCCTCTTGTCAAGGTCATTACTTGAAAATCTCTGGCTGGAGTACATGTGTCATGAAGAATGTCTTCATTGACATAGAGTAATGAGTCCCAGGACGAAAACTGATATCACTTGGACTATATTTGACGTAGTCAATCTAGTGAGAGTTGACACTTTGCCCATACTCATAACCAAGTGGGGTATAACATGGTGAAAGGACGAATTGCATAGCAATTGTCTATGAGAGGGTTTGTGAGATGGTTCGTGATGAGCACAAGTTCGTTCGTCAAACCACTTACTTTCTGGTCAATTGGAAGTCATGATGTGTTGCTAGATGCCACTCATAACTTGCTTGGATTAAGTGTTAATCTAAGTAGCCAACATAACCGAGAACCTAATGGGTCATACGCATAAGAGTGACTCGGAGGATTCAAAAAATGGTTTTAGAAAGAGATCCATTATATGGAGAGCAATAGAACCAAATGGATCCCGATGAGATCGGGATATGTCCTGATGAGATCGGGATATGTCCCAATGACATCGATATTGCTAAAACATGTCTCTGATGTTTTTCTACATCCGGAACCCGGTAGGACCGACCCTAGTGTGATTGGACCACTTCAGCATTTATATATATATATAAAAGGTATGAGTAACGTGGAAAGGAGGAGAGACTTTGTCAAAGTTGCATTTAATGTCTTTAATTGATAAAAAAACAAAAGCAAGAAAAGACAATAAGTTAGAAAAGAAGATGATAATCGTGAGAAGGTTTTAGAAACAATCCTTCTTTACGATTCTCACACCATGCTATCATCTTCTTCCTCTCTTTCATGTTGTTCTCCATAGAACAAAGGTGAGAGTTAGCACTCTCATCTTTGTTCTAGCCATTTCCGGATTAAAGAGTTTGATTCGGTTAGATTCTTCGATCTCTGCGTGGATACCATTACAGACGATTTGTTTTGGTCATTGTAGTTTGCGACAACCCAACGAGTAGAAGATCAAAGAACGAAGGAGACTACACACAAGGTACATGGTTATTATATGAATGACTGATTTATGTAAATGTCATGAATCCCTATATATATATGTTATGAATATGTATGTGAATTAGGAACATTTAGCTAGATTTTATGATATTTCCTTGTATAGGCACATAGATCCTGGACTTTAGGAAAGTTCGGGAACAATTTTTTTTTGTTTTCCCACTGCATGTATATGATACACTTACCGGAATTTTTCTACATCCAGACCATAAGAAATGATAAACAAAAGTTCAATGACATTCCTACTCTCCTTCTTAATGAATAATGATATTCACACCCTGATAAACAGTATATACAACGAGTTTGTTGACCATACTATTTCATATAATAATGTTATCTGAATAATCATAATTGTGAGACTTTAATTATATCCTTCTTTCTTTTTCTCCTTTTGAATATATATAATGGTATAAAAAAAAAAGTAGACATCTCCTTTTGTTTTATTCATTTTCAAAATTACCTCTTGAATTACTTTTAAAAATTATGTTAAAGATACCAACAAGAAATAGTTTATTGAGTCCAATTATTTTAAAGGAGTCATATAATTAACTAATGTGTAGTACGTACAAGACACAATAGATACTCTACAATACAATCATATTAATAGAAGACTAATATCTGTTTTTGGCATCATTAGTAATTTTTAGTAATTTTCACCTTTGTTACGTTTCACCAACTTCCTCAGTCCTCACAACGTACACCCACTTGCATAGTTATACCATAGCAGTCTCTAGAAGAAGGCAAATCATAAAGGAATGACAAGAAAGCGGACAGCTTGCCGACAATAATCAAGCCACTAGGATAGGACCCAATGAATCAATCATATGTTTCTTCCCTATTGCAAACTAAATTATCGTTGGTCGGTGCAGATCAATTGCTCTCCTGTAGTAGAAACATAGACTACATAGTGATTGTTCAAACTAATCAAAAAGCAGCATAATCTTCTGAGTTATTCAGGGGGCGACTTGAAATGAAGGGAAACCGAAATCTAATATCCATTGTTGGCCTAGTAATTTGAGTGGTAAGTACTCTTTAATGAAGAATACTAGTACTAGGTCCAACATAGTAGAAATCACATTGAATTTAGAGATTAAGTTCATATTTAACTCTTTCATTCGCTTGCTAGGTCAGGTTTGCATAATTTAATCATACAAGTATTTCTTTTTTGTTTAATTTTAATGCAACCACCGCCAAAATTAGCTATACCCACATTCACCAAATTACCAGTGAGCTTGGAAACTTGATGATTCTAGGAAAATTAGTTCAACGTTTGTGATTAGCCATTACATTACATGGGATGGATGGGAGGGAAGGCTGAATCATACCAACAAACCTTTTTATTAAACAATGTGACTCTTTGGAACACCTACTCGGTTATCACGTTGCAAGGTTGGCGGCGTTGCTTTGAAATTTCTTCCTCCTGGTACTCAGCAACAAGGCATTTGACCCATGCATGTTGTGTTTACTTTACTTACATTTTGTTAGTTTCCTCATTTCTAGAAGGATATTTGTTTTCGGTTTTCACGAAGACCGAAGCGCTTCTAGATAGAGAGCATTTATTAATGTACCCAATTCACTTGAGGATTTGGTGTCCCCCTTGACCTAACCCCTACTTAAGCACATTTCTACCCTTCATTCTTCCCTTAATCCTATTCCTACATTTCTACAAACCATCATCAGTAAACATCAAAGTCATTTCAGTTCTTCACATTGATCGTAATTTTTGTTTTTAAAAACACCATGACACATATTGGCATATTGCCCACCCCACGCCTTTACCTGTCATGGGAAGCGGGTGGCTGGCGTGGAGAAAGAGAATCTTGTGTCGGACTAGACAATTGCAAAGTTGCAAACACGTTTCAGAGAGACTTAACCAATTGAAGACAATTCCATTGATTGACCTTATAAAATGCATCCCAATGGCCCCCGATGGCCTCTCATAATTGCCAACACTACCAAATTTCTTGTTCTGCAGTGTACTGATTCGGACTTGTTTTAACTTCTTCAACTCCATATACCTTTTGTTTTCCTCGACTCCGTATCCCGATTACCTATCCACTTTAAAAATGTCGTACTGGGTTTCACCTTTGCTCAACCCCAACAACTCCATCATCAACAACCCTTCTCTTAATTTCTCATGATTTCTATCACTGCTGCATTTGCATTTTCATACATATACATAGGGAGTCAAAGTTGTTATCTTTCTCTCACTCATGGATTTGAGAGTTAACGGCACCATCTGGGTTAGTCCCATCAAGCCTTACTCTAAAGTTTGTCTTCTAGATTTGGGGTCGAGCCGACGTGGAGTTGGCTTCAACTTAATGTACAATTGCGGTTCTGAGAAGTCTCATAAATGGCATTGCTGTTGTGCGGCTGTCTTCGCTCAAAGAGATATGACTCCTGTGGACGAAGAGAAGTCCTTCACTCCTGGGGTGGAGCCTTCTCGGACAACAGATAATTTTCAAGAAACGAAGTCCACGATATTCCACAGGGATTTGAGCCTTCTTCCTAGTGAGTTTGTCAAAACCGCAATTATGTAAAACATGTTCTTCTTGACAAACAGCCCAATTGTTAGTATGACTGGAAATTCAATGTTATTGTTGACCACAGAATAAGCCTGCCTTAGTTTAAACGGACTGAATATATGCTGATATGGTTCAACACTGAATTAGCCTCATATATTAACTACTATTTGAATTCCGCATGTTGCAGTTGATGGGAAAATGTGGATTAAGTTTTCGTCCTGATGTCTAATGACTGGACTTTCTTGAAATTCTCGTCTGAACGATGAGAATTATTGACACAAATACTTCGTTTCTCAAAGAAGGTAGGAGGCTAGGGAATGCTTTTGATTGAGAAACGCCAACAAATACATAAACGATAAGGTTTTGCTGCAATCACAGCTGTGTCATCAAGAACCTATATATTCAATTATCGTTTTATGCATTAAAAGTAGAAAAGTCTACGGTCATATATTATGATCTTCCAGCACGTTGGTTTATTTGATGTTGTAATGAAGACAGGTACTTGTCAACACTTTATGGAAAGAATTTCAAGGCCTGCCACCTAAACCATAGATCCTGGCAAAAACCATAGCTCCTGGCAGAAGCTTTGTGTCATATATTGATTTTCCGGGAGTAGTTGTGTCTTTTGCCAACTTTTGAACTATTATTTGTAGTGTAGTAATAGTGTGTACTTGTAACCTCTATATAATTATATCCAAGATATTAAGTGGTTTAACTATTGGGGTTGTGTATGGTTGACCTGATATTATTTGGGATCCTCCTGGCTCATATGTGTTCTCTTAATTCTTCTATGCTTCAATCTGTGAATCAACTAATTTTGTATAAATTGCAGAACCATTGTCTGCAACAGATCTTTCTTCTCTTGATAACAGTAGAAAAGTCCGGGTTGCTTATCAGGTAATCATTTAAACATTCAGCATCTTCAAATGTCTTATGTCTTTTATGCTATTGTCATAGTCTATGTCTTCATTTTTAGGGGTTACCAGGTGCATATAGTGAGGCTGCAGCTTTAAAAGCATATCCCAAATGTGAAACTGTTCCATGTGATCAGTTTGAAGATGCATTTAAGGTCTGTTTGTCCCTGTTTGTTCATTATTTTTATTGAGCTATTCCACAAGCAAGTGTGATCTCTATCTGAATGTTTCCTGAACAGGCAGTTGAACTCTGGTTGGTCGATAAAGCAGTCCTCCCAATTGAGAATTCATTGGGTGGCAGCATCCACCGTAATTATGACTTACTCCTCCGTCATAGGCTGCACATAGTGGGGGAGGTGCAATTGGCAGTGAACCATTGCCTTTTGGGGTTGCCTGGTGTAAAGAAGAATGAGTTAAAGCGTGTTTCCAGCCACCCACAGGTTGGCCATTCTTATCTTCCTCAAATCATTTACGGTTCTGTTTCTTTTGATGCACGAGTTTTCCTTCTCACAGATATAAACAGTCTTCAAATATACCAAAAGAAATTCTATTAATGACAAAACTTTAAGAACAGTCCTTAATAAGGCAAAGCAACAGCTGTTTGGTGAAAAGCTAATTCTGATAAACCGTCAATTAAGTTTATATTTATATGCGCCTAATTTCCAACCTGTGTCTTATATGGTGCCAATATGAAATAAGAGAAAGAGGTTTTAAACTGAATCCTAATATTGGATCCAAAATTTTGTTTCCTTTCTTCAGGATTAGTAGTTTAGTTGGTCAGAAAGCCACTTGTATATCTCTTTTCCTCTTGATATATGTTGGCTGCAAACTTCAACTGAAAATAAATTAGTTTGTTTAGTAGTAGTGGAGGTGATTACTTTCAGCTCTAAAATTGTTACATTCTTAACAAAATCCTGACTTGCAGGCACTTGCCCAATGTGAGATGATGTTGAGCAAGTTAGGTGTAGTAAGAGTTAGTGCTGAAGATACTGCTGGTGCTGCTCAGGTAATCATTAGATTCCTCGCTACCCTTTTTGGTTAACCATTGTTGATATAGGTTCTTATTTATATACTCAAGGGTATTGTACTCTACCACAGATGGTAGCTTTAAGTGGTATGAGAGATACTGGAGCTATTGCTAGTGCTCGGGCAGCAGAAATCTATGGGCTTGACATTCTTGCTGATAAAATACAAGTAACGCTGCTCCCTTAGCTTGTCTGTAAATGTATATCATTTCATTCTATTCAAGGAAAAGTTATGTTCCATCTGGAACATATTGATGGAAGCTGGTAACAAAAAGTTAAAAGATTGCAAATTCTTTAAGAGGATCTGCTTAACCAATGCTGATCAGTAATAAATTTGATAAGGAAGCAACATGTGTGAGGAGCTGATGGATACTTTCTCTTACAAATAGTTAAAGGGAAGGGATTTGTCCTTAAAGGGCTGATGGAAACTAAATGTAATGAATACAACGCAAGTGAATGTTTTGATGAACTTTATGAAACTGAAGGAATTTACCATGTAAATGCAGATGAGTGGTACTACAATTTTGGAATTATTGATGATTGGCATAGAAGTTAAACAAGTTTGTGTGCCAAAACATGTCGAAGTACCTCCAATATTTTTGCAAGATAATCCGTAAGTATGAGTAAATAACTAGCTTAAAGTGTCACATTTGAATGAATACAAGAACCCAAGATACTGAAGTAAGTTTAGTCTCTTAACTTTTTTGTTCTTTTCTATTAATCTATCTTCAATGTGGAATTTTTCAATTACATAACTTTTGGTGGATAACTGTCAATGCCTTTTGAACTAAAACTTTTCAAGTGGAAAGTTCTCAACGTCAATCTTCTAATCTCGAAAGGACGGTTTATAATTCATGTTAATACTTGTTTGCACATGTACTAAATCACTTGTTTCCAAGTCTGGTGTGCCCTGTATGTAGCAGGCTTCAATTTGAAGTAATAGCTGGACCATCACGCTCATGATTAAGATGAGGACAATATCACCTGCTTTCTGATACTTACTGAAAAACCTTTAGTTCATACTTCAATGTTAATAGTAAAAGTTTTGCTTGAATTTTGTTTACGTAATCAGGATGAGAAGGACAATATTACCCACTTTCTGATACTTGCAAGAGAACCTATAATTCCAGGAACCGACAGACCCTATAAAGTAAGATTACCCTTTTTATTTTCCAATCAATATAAGAACCATCATTTTTACCAAGTTATTGCAACTTTTCTCTGCCTAGACAAGCATTGTTTTCTCACTAGAAGAAGGTCCAGGCGTACTGTTCAAAGCGCTGGCAGTGTTTGCGTTGAGGGAAATCAATTTGTCAAAGGTAGCTTTAAATGAAGTGGTCAATTATATTGTTCGACTAATATATCAAATGTTCTAACTGTCTCTTGTTTCACTGAACACTTTCCAGATAGACAGCCGTCCACTGAAAAACCGTCCATTGAGAGTTGTTGATGATTCTAACAAAGGGAGTGCCAAGTAAGCATAGCCTTTGAAGCAGCCTTTGTTAATAGACTATGTAGATCCACTTTGAATATACTTTTAGGTGAATATATATTCAACCATTTGGAAATGGAAAATAAGAATAAATCTACGGTTCCATTGGTAGAATATGCAGAAAAAAGTGGCCATTATAACTGGTAAATATTTGTTTAGCAATTAAGAGAATTAAATGAGAGGGAATCGATAATTGTATAAAAGGGAAAAAGGGGAGTGCGGAGTAGGCAAAAATGTAATAAGAGAATATTCAGAAAGTCAGCTTTCCTTTTATATAAAAGAATACCATGTGATAGCATATGGTCCATTTCCTACGGTGTTCACATTTTTTGTTTGCCTTTTAGAACAGCTGAGCTATTCATCAATTTAATCTGGTGCTGCTGTCATTCATGAATGCTTGGCTTAGTTTTGAGCTTTTCCCTTCCAATCAGACTAGAAAAAAAAGCATGAAATCAAAGATACATTTCTTGTGCTGTGCTGGCGACCATCATTAGTCTGCTCTCATCTTCTTGCTTTATTGGTGGTATATTTTTGATGATAGGTACTTCGACTATATTTTTTATGTCGACCTCGAAGCCTCTATGGCGGAGCCTCGTGTGCAATATGCTTTGGGACATTTGCAGGTCAGTATATGTCTGGATGGAGAACACTTTGCTGCCCAACTTCTTATAATCCCCTTTTTTTTATTATTATTATGTACATTCCAACTCTATGACCTCTTAGATAAAACTGCTTCCTTATTTCTTTCTATGTTTTGGCTACTTCATCTTTTGGTTCCTTCTGTGAAGGGATAAATGCAACTTTCTGTTTTCTTCAGTGTGCCACAAGGCCGGCGGCCTCTCTAATCAGTGATCCTGTTCTATTTCCCATTAACAGGCAAATATCTGTTCAATGCCCTCTTCAGGGCTGCCTGAGACCCACTTGATACTAGAATATGCTTCAACCATGTTCAGTCCATTCCCCTATAAACCTGCTTGCTTATGTGTCTCATTCCAAGTTGGATGCAGTCATCTCTTTGTTCTCATCTTTCCTTTAGTTTGATAGAAGTTTTTTGCAGGAATTTGCCAGATTTCTCCGTGTCCTGGGCTGTTATCCTATGGAATCTGCTCTTTAGAAACCCGTCGTAATGTCTGACGGTTGATCAGACTAGAACGAGGAGATAATCAATCAAGGCGTTCATATTTATTGTACATAATTATTGTCCACCGGTATCTTGAATTTGTTAATACCAAAGCTCAGGAAATGTGATGTGATGAGGTCTTAAATAACAATAAAGAAGGCTTTGCTTTTGAATGGATCTCTCTTCTGAGTATATGGGTCACTTAGGCAGTATTGCTTCTAACTTCTAAAAACTTGTCTGGATCTTATTTGAGGTAGAATTAGAAACAAATCCTTGTCTTCTGCAATATAACTAACGCGGTGCTGGTCTTTATAATTGGCAACAACTTTGTAACTAGCAACTGATTCCTTCAATGAATTTTTACCTTTTAAAACATTTAATGGAACTTAAATTTCTGTTGCCTCATTTTAAATTTCTATTGACTTAGAAGTAGAAAATTATGAGATTGAAGGAGAAAGGTGGGATGAAGTAAATTGAAATCCATCTCATATCAATGGAAATTTTTGGAGCTAAAGAAGAAGGAGTGACGACTAATTGGTAGAATATGTTATGTAAGCAACTTCAATGAATTACAAAAGAAGTAGAGAAGAATTTGAGTAGACACATCATAACTCACTTGAGTCAAATAAGGGAGAAACAAGTTACTCTCCAGTTCAGGTTAACAACAAAAAATGGGGGTCTTAATATCAAACTCAAAGGGCCAAGATTTGGAAACTTATAATAGTCTTATAATACCCAGTTTTTTCTGAAAGGAACTAAAACAAGATCACTATTTTACATGATCAGCAAGGTAAGGTAAGCCCCTTAATGATTATAAAGAACTTGAAATCTAGCTTTCAAAGATCTTTTAATCTATTAGTAGAAATGTAACTTCTCATGAACTGAGATCTTTCTTTTTATCTCCACTAGACGTACTCTATGCCAGTAGCTCTACTTGATAGGCCTTTTTCTAAATACGCTGTATAAAATGCTTTATTTAGTCTTGATCGTTAAAAAGGCCTATAACCTGGACGGCTTCAATGCCTTTTCTTTCAAAAGATCTAGATTATAGCTTAAGACATGGTAACCGAAGTGATATTAGAATTCTTCTCAAGCAATAAAATGCTAAGGGATATAAGCAAGACTTATATATACCTAGTTCCCATGGTAATAAACCTACCCAGACATCTTCACAATTTTACTATTATATATCTCTTCTTGTAATATTATTTATAAACTCATTTCAAAGAGAGTAGAAGGAACTTTGAGCAACCTGATTAATCCCATCCAAAGTGCTTCTGATTCAAGATTTCTTTCAAGAATTATCATAATAAATTGTGAATCAAAAGTTATAACTTAAAAATTGACTTTCATAAGGCTTTTCATTCAATTGAAACTTACTCTCAAACAACTCAAGATTCAAGATTAATTTCAGACTGCTAAGTATGCATCAAGTATCAGATGTTTCAGTGATGGATGAGTGAAGAGAGCATTTTGGGTGTTAGAGTATTTCGGTGAAGAACAAAACAAGAGCTTCAGAAAAATTTTCTTATTTTTTTCAGACTAAAAACATGTGTCAACGTGGATTGTTAATTTAATGACACATGTCACCCATGCATAAAGCCATTTGTCACTCTCCCGTTTGACTCTTATTCTATTTTTTTCTAGTCCAAAATATCCCAAATTTTTTGAAAATTTCTAAAATTCACCAAAAATTTGGAAATAATAATGACACTCTCCAAATAAATTTTCAATAAATAAAAACCATAATTCATATTTTAATTACATTTATAACTCAATTATACCCGAAAAATGTCAATGAATACATGTACAATTATTTTAATGTATCAAAAAATAAATATACATGTGTGTGAATATACAATCATACATGAGCATGAAATATGCTTCTAATTTCTCACAGTACACTCAATTCACTATTCCGGGGTCTAGCCCCGAACATGGGATGTTACATTACCCATTTGGATTCCTTATCATAGAATAATTTCTAGATCCTTTTGATGATTAGAATTTTATTTATAACATGAATTCTAACAAACTCCAACCCCCCTTCTTGCTTTGGAATACATATATTTGACCACTTGTTTTCCTAGGAAAAATGAAATTCCTTATAATCTTTTCTATAGCTTTAACTAATTTCATTGGTAAAATGAGACTAAAGCTCTTGTAATTATACGCATTATTAGATATTGACGTCATAAGTGGCAATGTTCTTGTATGGGATAGGAACTTATTCTACCATATGCCCTTTCTCATGTTAATTATATAAAACAGAGGTTGACAATCCTTGAATAATGGTCTCTTTGTGGTGATTGATAATTTAAGATATTTGAATGATGCTTATTAAATTTGACAGCCAAATATTCTAACTAGTTCATTTGCTAAATTTGAAGGCCTTGTATGTTAAAAAACAATTTTGAATGGTTAATATTTAGATTAGACATTTCTTTAAATCTTTAAATGTTTGCAAAGATTGCATCAAAATTTGCAATGAGTGAGCCTTAGCCTTATAAAGCAACTATAGATCATCGACAAATGTAAGGTTAAATAATTTAAGCCCTTTGAAATTTTTGTGATGCTTAAACCCTCCACAAAGCTCAATGTTGAGGGACATTAGTTTAGTTGGAGCCTTAATATAAAAAGTGAATTAAGTATGGGGACAAGGAGTCCCCTTATCTCAAACCTTTAATGTTATTAAATAGTCTAGTTAACTCTACTATTATAAGAACCCCTAATGATGTAGTGGTAATACATAGTTGGATCTACTTGGTAAAAAGTTTAAGAAAGTCGAACACCTCTAAGCTAGTGAGTATTAAAAAAAAAGGGAAGTAGAAAGGCAGAGATAAATGTGATAGAGAAACGTATTGACGTAGGTTCTGTTTTGGGTTGAAACTAATTATGCAAACATGCAGCTGACGAAAACATATGCAGAAAATGATGAACAACCGTATATAATTCTGTTCTTGATGTTTATGTTTGAATCTTAGATTTTTGAATTGTTTATGTTAAGATGTGCTGAGATGAAAGTTTGTGAAGTTGTTAACTTCAGAAAGATGTGAAAAATAGGTTATGCATTATGTTGAGAATTGTTGCTCATGAAAACAAAAAAAACACAGTAGAGAGAGAAAGTGTATGTGTAGTTTCGAATTTTTTATGTGTGAAGTGTAAATCTGAATCTAACTTGTTTAGAGATTATACTGGATATAGAAATGCAAAATATATGATTTAGAAGTGATAAAGTAAGTGGAAGAGAGGAAGAAGAAGGAGAAGCATTATGCAAAAATCTGGAGAATTAAAGTGCAAAATCGTGATTCTACTGTAGAACGTGGTAGTGCACAATCAAGCTTTTTGATACTGAATAGTTCTGACTCTTTTTGCTATAACTTTGTGTCCCAACTTCCAAATGACCTGAAAATTGAACCAATACGCTCCTAAGACACTGCTTTTCCTCTCCATAAAAATTTAGAGTCATCTGAATTGATTTGAAAAAGATTGATTGGAGGAAAGTGAGGAAATGTGCTGGAATGTTATGAACTGGAGAATGTTCGTTGAACATGCTTCGATATTTTAATTATATCTTGATCTATAGATTTCCAAATGAGTTGATTCTTGATTCAAATTAAACTTGAGACATATTTCTACAATGTTCTTGAAGAAGTAGAATTTTAATTCTATCTCTAAAACTTTCAAAATTGGCATGAAATTGAGTCTTGGCTTAGGTTGTAGCACTACCAGAGACAGAAATCATGTCATACAGTTATTGAATAAACTGTATTGATGTAGGCAAAATTAGACTAAGGTGTCTTCACCAAATTTGTCGCTTATTCTTTGATATTGTAATTGAGAGGTATGGGTTGTACAACTTGAATGCATGATCATGCTCTAGCCAAAATTTCAAATGTACTCAGTCTGTGGTATTATGAGCATAACTCATAGAATAATGAACCAAATTGAATAATTTTGGTGTCATTAAAAACTTAAGACATAGAGGAACAATTGTATAAAAGAAAATGTTAAAGAAATACATCATTTTTTTGCTCTTATTGATTATTCAAAGTTGACCCAGATGGGATGCTTTCAGCAAAAGCTGGAATAGTAAATGAATGTGTGAATTTTGGCACTATTGGAGTACATCAATTTGTTACAGAAATATACCCGAGAATTTTTCATTGCACATGCATGATACATGATACACTTATACATGTTTTTATTCAGTTACATAAGCAGTACAATAATATGAAATTGTTTTAATGTATATAGGAAAGCAAGTAGCTCGACCACTTCCGGATATTGCCAGAACGTCAAGGAAATAGACTAAAGGGAGCAATTGTGAGTAACCTAAGATGGTCTCACTTTAATCTGATCTGATATTACTGAATCGAATTTGATATGTGATGAATATGTACTGATTGTGTACTGGATTTCGGACATGAAATATCCGAGGAGTTTTGATGCATGTGAATATCATTGGAAATGCTACTTGTATAAGTGATTGAACCCAAGTTTATTACATAAATTGGCTACACTTCTACTATCCTTAATGTGCTTTTTGACTCTTAATTTGTAATTTGGGTGCTTTAGTTAGTCCCTTATATGAGTCACACCTTATACAATTTGACAGTAGATTTGTCACAAATTGACATTGAATCCGAGTAACATTGATACTGCAAGTTGTCATTTGG
>JANZLH020000022.1:3869434-3886541 GCA_026770325.2 Erythroxylum fimbriatum | reverse complement strand
CAGACATTTCATTAACTTTCTTAATAAGTGTGCATTCCTCTAAAACGTCACTTATTATGAATCGGAGGGAGTATTATTTAAGGTTCCCTCCGAATTTCAAATTAAAGAAAACGAAAAATAAAAAATTATTGGCATCTGATATCTAGTCTTTGTCGAGACAGCATGTGTTTCCAGTTCCACACGCTTTGCTTCTTTTTTTTTTTTTTTTCCTTACGGTTTTAATTTAAAAAGTAAGAAATAAAAACGACAATATTTCAGTGCTGGACTGGACACACAGAATTAAAAATTTTAGATCAAAATAAAAAAATACAAACAAAAATATACATAAAATAAATTTTAATAAAAATAAAATAAATAACACGATGCGATCATCTTATTTTCCTCCTCCTTAAAAAAGTAAAAAAGAACTTTGGTCTTGACTCTAGTCTTGAGGCTTCAAACAGCTGAATGAATGATCCCAGATCATAAGGAACAGAATAGAAAGATACATGACCAATGAAAACCACCCACGTAAGCAACGCCCTGTATGCTGAATTTGCGTCCAGGTTCAGTGAACCTAGTAAGCCGCGATTTGTTTGGCCTTTATTTAATCTGCTTCTTAATTCACAGAAGCCAAGAGAAAACATACACAGACCACAAGCAGCCTTCAATTCTCTCCACTCTCAATCCATCTCTTGAGGTTGCACCGTTGATTGAAGAAGAACAAAACGATATTTAGATAATGGCGTTCACTGTCACCTCCTCGTCTTCCACTTCATCCCATTTTTCCCTGTCCCTCTCTTCCTCTGAGCTCAAAGGTACTTTCTTTCTCTCTTTTTTCTGCCCCCTAACGACTTGTTTTAAATTTTCTACTTTTGTCTCGTTTTGTTGTCTGATTTTTGTTTATGTTATTCAGCTCCACAAATTGGTTCCTTTCGGATGGTCGAACGGCCGGCTGCGGGCGCCATGAGTCTGTCTCAGAGACAGAGCGCCGTTAAGCCGGTGAATGCGGAGCCTAAACGAAACGATTCTGTTGTCCCTCTAGCCGCTACCATTTCCGCTCCTGGTAAGTTCATTTTTTATGTTTATGTGTTTTTCGTTTATAGCTTTCAATAAAGTTTGTTTCGTTTTTAAATTGATCTGGGTATTGGAATTGCAGAAGTTGTGGAGAAAACAGAGGTAGAGGACTATGTGCAGTTGGGAAAAGATTTGGAGCAGGCTTCTCCTTTGGAAATCATTGACAGGGCTTTGGAGAAATTTGGCAACGATATTGCCATAGCTTTCAGGTACTTTTCTTCAACATGGATCAATAAGCTAAACCCTGTAGCTAGTTTAATTGAAGTTGATCGACTCACTTGCTGATTTGTTTTGGTCTATAACTATTTGAGAAAGCAAGTTTAAATATTCATTTTGTCTTTTTCCCGAATATTTTAATCGGTCTGATGTTTTGTATAGATGCCTTGCATGTGGGATCAATGTTGTGGATGTTCCATTTATGTTCTGGAGGGATTTTTGCTGTTTATTAAGTAGCGTGAGTTGAAGGTTTTGAAGTCAATATGTCATTTTATTGAGTGGTGTGTTCCTTTGTTGAGTGGTAGACACAGTTGTCTACTTGTTTATCTTGTTAAAGTAAATTCTTTGCAAATTTAGCCTTATAAATTGTTTTAGGTCATTTCAATTGGAATGAAAAAGAATTAATCAACGAAAAACTGCTGAGAAGGAAGGAATTTCTTATGATGTTTATTTAGGGGGACTTATTTAGAATGATTAGTTACTGAATGAATCGACACAGAGTGTTACCTTTATTTTGGGTTGTTTAACATATCTGGTAGAAAAAAGTCAATCTATAACAAGATCGATAATTCACAATAATTTATTTCTATGTGCAGTGGTGCTGAAGATGTTGCGCTGATCGAGTATGCAAAGCTGACCGGTCGACCTTTTAGAGTCTTTAGCCTGGACACTGGGAGGTTGAACCCTGAAACTTATCAGTTCTTTGACATGGTGGAGAAGCACTATGGCATCCGCATTGAGTACATGTTTCCTGATGCTGTTGAAGTTCAAGCTTTGGTGAGGAGCAAGGGCCTTTTCTCATTCTATGAAGATGGGCACCAGGAATGCTGCCGTGTAAGGAAAGTGAGACCATTAAGGAGGGCTCTTAAAGGTTTACGTGCCTGGATCACTGGTCAAAGGAAAGATCAGTCTCCAGGTACTAGGTCCGAAATTCCTGTTGTCCAGGTTGACCCAGTCTTTGAAGGAATGGAAGGTGGGGTTGGCAGCTTGATCAAGTGGAACCCAATGGCTAATGTTGAGGGCCGAGATGTATGGAACTTCGTACATGCCATGAATGTGCCCGTGAATACCTTGCATGCACAAGGCTACATCTCAATTGGCTGCGAGCCTTGCACGAGGCCAGTCCTTCCAGGCCAGCATGAGAGAGAGGGAAGGTGGTGGTGGGAAGATGCCAAGGCTAAGGAATGTGGTCTCCATAAAGGAAATCTGAAACAGGACGGTGTTGCTCAACTTAATGGCAATAGCTCCAGTGCCAGTGGAAGTGCCGCAGGCACAGATATTTTTGAGTCCCAAAATTTGGTCAACTTGAGCAGGGCTGGAATAGAGAATCTGTTGAGATTGGAGAGCCGCAAGGAGCCATGGGTGGTTGTGCTCTATGCTCCATGGTGCCAATTCTGCCAAGCAATGGAAAGTCCCTATCTTGAATTGGCCGATAAGCTGGCCGGAAGTGGAGTGAAGGTTGGCAAATTCCAGGCTGATGGTGATCAGAAGGAGTTTGCAAAGAAGGAATTGCAGCTGGGGAGCTTCCCAACAATACTTTTCTTCCCTAGACATTTATCTACCCCAATCAAGTACCCATCTGAGAAGAGGGATGTAGATTCCTTGATGGCTTTCGTGAATGCTTTCCGGTAACAAAAGTTAACAGCTTTTCGGAAATAGGAGTTGGAGTTATTTGAATATAGGGAATCAGGGTTAAAATTTTCCATTGGGCAGTAATCTTGAAGCTGAAGCACAACTTAATTTTTTGCTTCATCTAGCACTTGTGGCCATGGCAACGTGATGTCTATAGTGTTGGGTACATGGTTCCTTTTTTGTTCCCCCTTTTTAGCTTATGTTTTGTCTGTACTTAGTTGTTGAGTTTTAGAGTTGTGCATTGGGTGGGGCAGACTAAGAGATTGTTTGGGACTTGGGAGAAGTTAGTCTTATGAATTTATGAAACAGAACCTTTATTACAAAGATATTCTACTCATTTTTTAGCCATTGTTTGATAGGCAAGAAATTTATGATTATCTTTTGCATGACTTAGTGTAAAGAGTCCAGAGCCATTTTCTTTAAACACATTCAAGCCCGTTGGCGGACCAGGAGAAAGGGCACTATACCAATGTGTGTTTTTAACTAGTGAGAGGGAGCTGTGGCTCAGGTTTGAATAATTCTTGCCCCCACGAACGAGCGGCTGAAGTAACAATTTCTAGACTTTTGTTGTCATGTTGTAATTCGTACCGGACATAAGAGGACCTATTCAATTAAGCATCCTCGGATTCCAACTTTCAAGCAAAACTGGAAAGAGCATCTCCCCTTTAAAGTGTCTAATCATTCAACCAAAAATTAAAAGATGAAATCATAAAAGTAATGGAATGAAAATTGTTTCGGTCACTAAAAAAAAAAAAAGAAACACAGAAGCAGAAAGGGAACATGTGATCGTGGATTACAAGTTTTCTGTGAAATTGTACAAAGTGCTCGTGACTAGTTCAGTTGATTGTGGCACCAGAGTAAGAGTTGCACCGTCTCCTTTGGTGATATATACAAACATAGCCTTATTTTATTGTATTAAAATGTATTATTTGTAGATATCTTTCCCAAGGTTGAATGGTAAAATAGACACTAGCAGAGTTTTACTGGCCACAAGAATACAAGAATGCCTGAAGGCTGCAAGAAACGTGTGTCTGCGGGAAATGCAAGTGCCAGTGCCAGTGCCAGGCTGTTGAGGACTTGAACAGAACCATCTCCAAATCCAAGGTCCAGAGCATGGCCCGCCCATGTCAATCTACTCAAGTTACTATTTGCTTTCCTTTTCCAGCTTTTGCCCCAAATACACACACTTAGCCTTTTGGTCTACAAGGTCAGTCTTGGCAATTCATATGCAGCAAGTTATGTATCTTTAATCTAGCAACCCGATTACGATTATTTCCGCCCAAGAATCCAGTTGGAAGTAAACTGCTCGAGCACATTCATTCTCCTTTTGGAAGTGGTTGCTTTTTGTTCATGTCTTCTTACTTCTTTCAAGTGCAGATCTGTTGGGTCAACAACCAGAACCCAAAACTCAAACCAAACACCACTAGAGGAATTTCAATAGAAAATTGGAGAAATTTTTAACCTTCGAAGATAATGCTAGAATCTGTAGCTGAATCAGAACCAGGGGATGAATTTGTAAAGCTCAAGCACCTAGTTAGCAATGGGAAACTCTAAACTCAAAGTCCTTATGTTTACAACCTTCTTCTTCGTCTTCTTCACATCATCACAAGGTAACCACCAGAAATTACTCATTCGTGTGAAACCAAAGTCCTGAATTTTTTGTATGTCTCACCTTTTCTTGACCAATTTGCAGCAAAATCAATTATAAAGCAGCAGAAAGAAACAGTAAACAACGAGCCATTTGTGGGTTTCAACATTGGCACAGATGTCTCCAATCTCTTGTCAGCTACGGAGCTCGCTTCGTTTCTGCAATCTCAAAAGATAACCCACATCAGACTTTACGATGCTGACCCTGAAATCCTCAAAGCTTTGGCTAAAACCAAGATCCGGGTCATTATTAGCGTCCCCAACAACCAGCTTCTTGCTATTGGCTCCTCCAACGCCACAGCAGCCTCTTGGATTGGTCGCAATGTTGTTGCCTACTACCCTGAAACGTTAATAACAGCAGTTGCTGTTGGTGATGAGGTCTTGACAACTATTCCCTCTTCGTCCCCTTTACTTATGCCAGCAATTGAGTCACTTTATAGTGCTTTAGTTGCTGCAAATTTGCATAACCAGATCAAAATTTCCACTCCACACGCGGCTTCTATAATCCTCGATCCATTTCCACCTTCTCAGTCATTCTTTAACCAGAGTTGGAGCTCCGTCATGCTTCCCTTTCTACAGTTCCTGTCAAAAACTGGGTCTCCCTTGATGATGAATCTTTACCCTTACTATGTATTTATGCAGAATAAAGGGGTCGTGCCTCTTGATAATTCTTTGTTTAAGCCATTGACACCATCTAAAGAAATGGTTGATCCAAATACCTTGTTGCATTACACTAATGTCCTTGATGCTATGATCGATGCTGCATATTTTTCGATGAAGAACTTGAATATTACTGATGTTGAGGTTCTTGTTACTGAGACCGGGTGGCCGACAAAGGGAGATGCCAAGGAGCCTTATGCTACTATTGACAATGCAGACACATATAACTCTAATCTGATTAAGCATGTTTTCGATCGTAATGGGACTCCTCTGCATCCAGAAGTCACTTCTAGTGTGTATATATATGAGATGTTCAATGAGGACTTGAGGTCATCCCCTGTATCAGAAGCAAATTGGGGGTTATTTTATGGGAATTCAACTCCAGTTTATCTGCTTCATGTATCTGAGATGGGAACATTCTTGGCCAACGATACAACAAACCAGACGTACTGCATTGCGGTGGATGGTGTTGATTCAAAGACGTTGCAGGCAGCTTTGGATTGGGCATGTGGACCAGGAAGGGCTAATTGCAGTGAAATTCAGCCTGGAGAAAATTGTTACCAGCCCAACAATGTGAAGAATCATGCCTCATATGCTTTTGATAGTTATTACCAGAAGGAAGGAAAGGCTTCTGGGTCCTGTGATTTCAAGGGTGCTGGCATGATCACCACCACTGACCCAAGTAAGTTTTTGTCCTTGAATTTTATTGGTACCAAATAGCTTGCCTGGTAGTTTTACACCTTTAAGCTAAAGGTAACAGAAGCACGCTCCAACCACAAACCATAGGATGCTCGCGAGGGCATGCTGTGTGATTCCTACCGGACACACCCACATGGGTTCTTGAGCGGCTGCCATATTTTTAAAATATTGAGATAGTGATTAAATACGAAAATCATGTTCAACATTCTTACACTGCTTAAGGATAATATTCCAATTACTTCTCGGCCTTGTCCATGAATGATGAATGATGAATGCCTGCAAGCATGTCTATTATTGCCTTGTATTAGCAGAAAGTTATCATATGCAAAATGGACGGTCTTAACTGGTGTTCGTATCTATTCAGATCTGACACTTGTCTTCTTATTTCTAATATTTGCAGGCCATGGAAGCTGTATATTTCCTGGAAGGTAATTTATCCACTGAAAGTATCAAGTCTGAAGAGTTATGTCAAAAATATTACTTAATAACAACAGTATATGTAATTCTTTGCTCTTGCTGCAGTAAGAAAATCAGCAATAAGACAAGGACAGTGGTGAACACAACTGCATCTAGCGGCGCTGCGGATAGTCTGAGAAGTAGCAGGTTAAATGCAAGGAAGAAGTTTTTAGATGCTTTATTGCCTGTAATTTTCTCTCTTCTGCTACACATTCCTTTTATCATGTCCTTTTGAGATTCAAAAATAAAATTTATTTTTGGAGTGTGTTATGATCTGTGATTTATTTTAGATTCTTTCACGAGTAACAGTTGCAACCAAAAGTTCTGCTTATGGACTGGTGGGTTCTTATTCGTAATCAATGAAGTTAAGCTGCGCTACCTATATTTAGGGCTAAAGGGAAGCATATTGGGTGCTCTAATAATTGCAAAGACGACCGCTACATCTTACAAAGATATCACCTTTCCAGCAAAGAAACGTAAAACATGTTTCTTGTTTTAACTTTGACATTTTCCTTCTGTTCTTCATTATATTCAACTCCTACTTTTAGTGTCTTAGGAGTAAATGAACATTGTTTCAGCGCTCTATTTTTTGCCGCTTTTCCTAACTCATTCGGTAATCGCTATAAACCTGTGCCTTTCTCCAGAATGTCGAGCCATTCATAAGTGAACAATGAATATACTGCAAGATTGTAAAGCTAATATAATACCTGTTATCTTATATGGATGCCAGAATTTATATTAGCTGTTAGAAGACTTAGCAATATCAACAGACCCAGTCTCATCTCCTCTACTGGGCTAGCTTCAATCATCGGCGGCCCACTTCCAACCAATCTACTTTTATTTCTTTGTACATAATTCTTTGTCTCTTCTACAGCCTGTCTATGTACCTAGCAGAAAGAATAATCCCAGCTGTCTTTATTTCATTAGCTAGTTTTTTGTCTTATTCTTTTGCTAGGGTTAGCTCAGCTCTTGTCTCGTGTATAAATATTCCTTGGATGTTTTCAATACAAAAATGAGTAAGAATACCTCTTTCTCACCTACGGTCATCCCTTTTTACATGGTATCAGAGCTACTCTGATTTCTCTACTCTAATCTGCTATATCCAATACAATGGATAACAGTGGATCGAGCACTACAAATATTCCAGCAACAAATGAACATGAACCCTACTCAGTTACAAATACTGAAAACCCCGGAGCTGTGCTTGTCACCACTCCCTTCAATGGTAACAACTACCTTACTTGGAGCAAATCCATGACCATAGCTCTGTGTGCAAAGGATAAGCTGTCCTTCATTGATGGATCCTGCACAATGCCCACAGAAGATGCAACATTACAAGCAAGATGGAGAAGAGCAGACAGCATGGTAAAATCGTGGATCCTCAATGCTATGGTGAAAGAACTAGCAGATGCATTCTTATCCTTCCTAACTGCTAGAGAACTCTGGGTGGAACTACAAGAACGATTTGGTGAAGCTAATGGACCCCTATTGTATCAAATAGAAAGGGAAATCAGTTTCCAAAAACAAGGTACATTAACAGTCTCTGCTTATTATACTAAACTAAAGAAATTATGGGATGATTTATCCAGCTTAAGCCCTACACCTATGTGCACTTGTGATGCTGCAAGAACTATCACTACAAAAGAAAATACTCACAGACTTGTGCAGTTTCTGATGGGACTCAATGATGAGTTTGAACATGTTGTTAACCAAATCATGCTCATGGAACCACTACCTCCAGTAAACAAAGCCTTCTCTATGCTTCAAACTGTTGAAAGACAAAGGGTTGTTAATTCTAATACGGACAGCACCCCAAACATGGCAATGCTAGCCAAACAAACAAATGGATGGAAGAAAGGAGGGCGGAATATTGTTAACTCTGGCAAAGGACCATACCTCAAGAAGGAGGATAAATACTGTGATAAATGCAAGAAGAGTGGACACACCGTGGACACTTGCTTCAAAATCCACGGGGTCCCTGAATGGTATAAGGAACTCACTGCACAGAAGGAGAAAGGGAAGGCAAACTTGGCTCACACACCAGATAGCCCTGCAGAAAACACACACGAGCAGCATGAAGAAAAACCCTGGAATGGACAAATATCATCCGGTCTTGCTAATTTCATTCAACAGGAGATAAGTAAAGCTATCAAAGGGAAAAACACTGGGGTGGTAAATTATTCGGGATATCAACACTATGCAGGTAATGCTGCCCCCTCTATGAACATTGTTTCTAAACATACTGATTCTTGGCTCATTGATTCCGGAGCCTCAACACATATGACAGCAGACCTAAATACATGCACTAAGTATGTGACAAATAAAAACACATATGATCATGTAACCCTCCCTGATGGAAGTAGACAAGAAGTGGCCCACATTGGCCAGACACAAATAGGGGATAAAATTGCACTAAAGGACATCTTACACATCCCTCAATTTTTCAAGAACTTGCTATCAGTCAACAAACTAACCACACAGAATGAGATTGCTGTTGTTTTTCTATCTAACAAGCTGTTTTTGCAGGACCTTCGGACTAATGATGTTGTGGCAATTGTCAAGGCAATGAATGGACTTTATGAGCTAACACCAGACAGTTTCCTATCCTCAAATAGCCTAAGAGGTCCTTCTTTAGAATTTTACAGAAATCAGAATATTGCTCTCAATGTTTCAATTAGTTTTGATTTGTGGCATTCTAGATTAGGGCATGTTTCCAAAGGAAAACTACAATACATCAATGAAGTAAAACTTTCTGTTCCCAGCAAACATGAATGTCAAGTGTGCCCTTTAGCTAAACAGCACAGAAAACCCTTCCAAAAGCACAAAATACATACAGATAGACCTTTTGAAATTATCCACTTGGATCTATGGGGGCCTTATACCGTTTCTACTATGGGTGGGTCACATTATTTTCTTACAATTGTGGATGACTACACTAGGGCCACATGGACCTTTATATTAAAACATAAGCACCAAACACAGCAAACCATAATGCACTTCCTTAAGAACATTGAGAGACAATTTGATACCAAAGTTTTAAAAATTCAGACAGACAATGGAACGGAATTTGTAAATCAAGAGTGCATCAATACCTTTAAGGAGATGGGAATCCAACACCAAAAGAGCAATCCCTACACACCACAGCAAAATGGTGTTGTAGAAATCAAACATAAACATTTGCTTCAGATTACTAGAGCCCTACTATTCCAAGCTAAATTGCCTAAGGGGTATTGGGGGGAAGCTTTGTTAACAGCCACTTACCTTATAAACCGAATCCCATCCAAAGCTTTGGGGTGGAGGAGTCCCTTCGAAAAACTGCACAAAAAGAAACCTAGTTATGACCACCTCAGAGTCTTTGGTTGCCTCTGTTTTGCCCTAGACAAAACACCCAGCAGAACTAAACTGGACCCTAGATCTAAACGTTGTGTTTTCCTTGGATACATGCCCGACTACAAGGCCTATAGGGTTATGGACCTGGATACTAAATCAGTCTTTGCATCAAGAGATGTAATGTTCCATGAAAAAGCTTTTCCCTTTGCAGACAGTATTACATATGCACTACAAGAACCTGAACCCTTATTTACCAACACTCTGACCAATGACAAGGCAGATTGTCCCACACAAATACCTACGATGTTGGACTACCCACCAACCGAACAGGACCCCCTACCACCTGCCCATGAACCACTCACCGATACACCACAAACCAGTCCACCAGCCCAAACTGCCCAACCTATTGATGCCCCACAAAGAAGAAGCAGCAGACTACACACTACCCCAAAATACCTGCAGGATTATGTCCTCCACACCACAGCACATCGGTCCATTCATTCCCTTGACGATTGCAATGCAGTATTACAGTCTTGTTGTCCTGCAGGAACAAGTGGAGAAGGAGTGAGCAAGATGGATATCAAACACAGCAAGAGTTACAGCAATTATATAGGTAATGTCTCTAGCACATTTGAACCTCTATCTTATGACACTGCTAGCAAGGACCAAAGGTGGGTGCAGTCCATGCATGAACAATTATCTGCCCTTGAGAAGAATGGGACTTGGAAGCTCACTGATTTACCTAAAGGAAAAAAGGCCATAGCCTCGAAGTGGGTGTATAAAGTGAAATACAATTCAGATGGAACTGTGGATAAGCTAAAATCCAGACTTGTAGCAAAGGGGTTCAGTCAGAAAGAGGGAGCTGACTATTCAGAAGTCTTCTCCCCAGTAGCAAAGGTTGTGACTATCAGGATGTTTTTGGCCATAGCTACCTCTAAGCAATGGCCAATACACCAATGCGATATAAATGATGCTTTTCTCCATGGATATCTAGAAGAAGAACTATACATGCTGCCACCTCAAGGCTACAGCAAAGCCAAGGCTGGACAAGTATGCAAATTAATCAAGTCAATCTACGGGTTAAAGCAAGCTGGGAGACAATGGAACAAGGAGCTATCCTCCACACTGTCCTCAATAGGTTTCACTAAATCTGAGGCAGATCACTGTCTTTTTAATAGGGGTACAACGGATGACTTCATGGCAGTGCTTATATATGTTGATGACATCCTAATTACAGGCATAGATGAAGAACAAATGGAAGCTGTTAAGAAGGTTTTCAATGCCAAATTCACTATCAAGGATCTGGGCTATGCAAAGTTTTTCTTAGGCATTGAAATAGCAAGAGGAGAAAGTGGAATGATGCTTACCCAGGGAAAGTATATTCGGGACATCCTGAAGGAAAACAATTTACTGGATTGCTCCTCTTGTGTAACACCCATAGTTCCTGGCACAAAATTGACAATTGACGAAGGTGAGTTACTTGAGAAACCAGAAGAATACCGTAGGTTGGTGGGAAAATTACAGTATTTGGGGTTCACAAGACCTGACATCACGTATGTCACGCAACAACTCAGCCAATTTATGGGTAACCCTAGGATGCCGCACTGGGCAGCAGCTAAAAGGGTGTTGAAATACCTTAACGGGACTCAAGATTTGGGGATTTTTTATGCATCAGAAGCAAACCCTCACCTTATAGCATACTCTGACGCGGATTGGGGAAGTTGTGCCTTCTCCAGACGCTCTTTGACCGGCTTCGTTGTCTTCTTAGGTCGATCGCCGATCTCCTGGAAAACAAAGAAACAATCGACTGTCAGTCGCTCCTCAGCCGAATCCGAATACAGAAGCTTGGCCTCGACCACTTGCGAGCTGAAATGGATGACGCAGTTGCTCGAAACTTTCCAGATCCAGGTCAAGAAACCCTTACCGTTATATTGTGACAACCAAGCCGCCAAAAAATCCGGTCTTCCACGAAAGGACGAAGCATCTGGAGATCGATCTTCATCTGGTGCGTGACTGCGTAACCTTAGGGTTCCTCGAGCTGAAGCACGTGAAGACATCTCAGCAACTGGCTGACCTTTTTACGAAAGCCCTTCCCGCACGCGTGTTATGGAATCTACTTAGTCAAGTCGGGGTCGTTGGTTTTCAACCAAACCACCGACTTGAAGGGGGCGTGTTAGAAGACCTAGCAATATCAACAGACCCAGTCTCATCTCCTCTACTGGGCTAGCTTCAATGATCGGCGGCCCACTTCCAACCAACATCCTCTACTTTTATTTCTTTGTACATAATTCTTTGTCTCTTCTACAGCCTGTCTCTGTACCTAGCAGAAAGAATAATCCCAGCTGTCTTTATTTCATTAGCTAGTTTTTTGTCTTATTCTTTTTCTAGGGTTAGCTCAGCTCTTGTCTCGTGTATAAATATTCCTTGGATGTTTTCAATACAAAATGAGTAAGAATACCTCTTTCTCACCTACGGTCGTCCCCTTTTACAATATATAAAGGTAATTTAAAGAACATTAATTATAACAATAACGTGAATCATTAACATAATGATTATATGTCCAATTATTTCATTTAGGAGGAATTTCATATTTGTAATAAACAATGTTAAAAATGGAGAGATTGTTAAGATATATGGTACATATCTTATTATTTGGTTTTGATATTTTTTAATAATTGGACATCTAAAATAATGTTGATGAGTTTAAAATTTAAATCAAAGTGGGATAGAATAAAATCTACTATCTTGGATTTTATTGGTTGATTATAGTTGTCTTGAAGGATGAAATTAAAAAGCTATCTTGGATCATTTTTGATAAAAGATTGTATCAAGATAGAACTCTACCTTATGAAGAGTCCTAAGTGAATCATGTTGATTTTTGGCTAGGTGTGTTTACTGCCGCGTGATCTCCCCTGTTTTGGTAGTGTGAAGGTTTTTGGGGGTAGTTGTGGTGGTGCAACTGTTTTTCTTAATCTAGATAATCGCGCAACCCATGCTCTGTGTGTGTGCTGCACTTTTCTTAATGCGTCATTGGTTAAAGAAGGTTGTCTTAAGTAGTTCTGCGTTTTCTATTTGGTGTCTTTGTCATTGATTGAGCAATTTTGTACAGCTGATTTTTCAATTGGAGTCTCACGCAATTTAGGTTGTGTATGGAGGCTGCACTTTTCTTGGTCGTGCGTGGCTAATAGGTTTAGTGCGTAGCTGTAATTTTATCTTAGCAAGTGCGTGATTCATCTGTGGATTTGTCTATTCTTCAACGTCAATTGAGGGCGGGTTTTGGAATTTTTGCAGCTGGGATTTTGAGTGCAATATCTTGATATGTCTTATGAGTTGATTGTATGAAGAATGAACTCTATTTGTTGCAAACTTTTCTGTGGATTACGTCACCTAGGCTGAATGATTTTGTGCTTGTTTTCTCTGGTGTGTTGTCATTGATTGGGTATTCTTGCAGCTGTGATTTCTTTTGATAAAGCCCTTCGTGTATGATGTTTCGGTGAAGAAACGTTTGTTGATTTGAGATGTTTTGTGGCTATTGTGCATGGGATTTTCAGTGACCATATTGAAGTATCATAGCAGATCTTTTGATTGACAACTTCTTATTTTTTCGTTAATGAAGCGACATATTTAGGGGAGTTGCTTTTTATCTTAAGTATTTTCTCTTATGTTGAATTTTGTTTAGTCACTTGAATTGTTTATTTTATTTCATTTTCATTAAACATTGCTTGAGAAAATCCTCTGTTGAAGTTAGTACCAGGCCATCATACTATTGGGTGTGAAATTCTTTCACGGATTGTGAGGACGAGGGATAGTATCAAGGGTTGAGTGGTGTCGAATCAGTAAAGCCTTGTATAAAACTATTGTCGTTAGTGAAAGAATTAAGCTAGGTGAGGGCCTTGTAGACGTAGGCAAGGAGTGTCAAACTGCATTACCAAATTTCGGTGTTGATCTGTTTAAGTTCGTATTTATTTTTCTGTTTTTGTTTGTGCTGAAAAATTAGCAGTTACTGATACAATTACTTTATATCTAGTAACCGACAGATACAGTTACAATTAACTATGGAAGAACCTTACAAATAACTGCGACAGAACCTTACAAGTAATTACAGTCAAATCGAAGTTTTTGCAAAACAATCATCTCTTTGATTTTTTTAGTTTCGGTGAAGGACACTTTTTTTGTTGGTGATTTTTCTCTTAATGTGCGTGGGATGCTCCAGTGATGATTTTGAGGTTTATAGCAGATTTATTGGTGGGCAACTTCCTATCTTTCACTGACGAAGCTACATTGTTAGGGAAGTTGTTTTCTTCTCAAGTGTTTTGGTTTACGTTGAATTTTGTTTAATCACTTGAGTTGTTTATTTTGTTTCGTTATCAGTAAACATTGTTTAAGAAAAACCTCTGTTGAAGTTAGTACGAGGCGGTCGTACTAGTGGGTGTGAAATTCTTTCACAGGTTGTGAGAATGAGGGATAGTGTCAAAAGTTGAGTGGTGTTGACTCAGTAAAGCTTTGTATAAAACTATTTTCGTTAGTGAAAGAATTAAGCTGGATAAGGGCTCGCAGATGTAGGCAAGGTGTGTCGAATTGCATTATCAAAATTTGATGTTGATTTATATTTGTGCATTTAATTCTTTTATGAATTTTGATTGTGCTAAAAACGACTGTGGTAAATCAAAGATTTTGCGAAACTACTATACCCCTACGATTTTTCATAGAACATTAATTATAACAATAATGTGAATCATTAACATAATGATTCCTAAAAACCCAAAGGTCAAATTTCCGTAAAATTACCGTCCTGTCATAGTTATTTAGGCATGTAATTGGTCTAAAATTTAGGAAACACAATTCATTCACGTAGACCACATGGTTACAAACTTCTTTTCTTTTTGTTATTTTTATAACTTTGTCAAATTTCACGTATGAGATAAAGCTTAATTTTCTGATTTTTTTGTTTGCAAGAAACAAATTGGAAAGTTTGTGAAACTACTACCCTCTTCGATTTTTCAATTGGTGTCAGAGCGAGGTCACCGATTCAGAACTTGGTAGCAAGTTGGTGCAGATTCTAGTTTCGTAAGCATGGCTATAAGAGAAGGAGCATCAATTATCAGGCCGTCGCTATTGGATGGATCTAACTATCCTGCATAGAAATCACAGATGAAAGTCTTCATCCAGCTCAGGGCACGAAAGCTTGACTTTCGGTAGTACATGGTTGGAAGCATCTGGATATCATTGATGATAAAGGAGAGATAGTTCAAAAGGATCCATTGGAATGGACAAGAGTCGAAGAAGAAAGTGCACTAAAAAATTCACAAGCAATGCATGTGATATTCAGTGCTTTTGATGAGGGATGCTTCTCAATGATTTCAGCCTGTGAATCGGCTAAAAAAGCGTGGGATGCTTTGCAAACTGTTCATAAAGGGCCCAAATCTGTGATAGTGTCAAAACTACAGATGTTAGTTATGAGGTTTGAAGAACCGAGGATGGATGAAAATAATACTATCGGAGACTTTCATGAAAAATTGCGAGATATGACGAATCAGGTACATTAATTAGGGAAGAAATATTCCAATTTGAAACTAGTCAAGAAGACGTTGAGATCACTACCTCTAAGATTTATTCTAAAAATTGAAGCAATCGAGGAGGCTCATGACATCAATGACTTGTCATTGGAAAATGTAATTAGAATTCTTACAAATTTTAAAATGAAATTGTTGAGGGACAATCGAGAGAAGAAGAAAGGATTAGCATTGCAAGTCGAGATTGGTAAAGTTGTGAATGACTTAGAAGATGAATCCAATGAGAATGAGGATATTGAGCTATTAACACAATAGTTCAGTAAGTGGTTGAAGAGAGTGAAAAAGGATAGACCCGAGTTTAGGCAAAAAGGCAGGAGTTCATCGAACAACAACTTCAAACAAGCCAAAACTCAAAAGGGAGAAAGGAAGACAAGGAGAATCGAATGTCATGAATGTCAAGGTTTCGGACACATTCAATCCGAATGTGCTAATACTTTGAAGAAGAAAAAAGGAAAGTCCTTCACAAGCACTTGAGTGAGAATGATTACGAGAGTGAATACGGTAGCGAAGAAGAAATAGCTAATGGTGTTGCGTTTGTTGCCTTATATAGCAAAAGTCCAGTTACTTGCTTAACAGTAACTGAGAAGGAAGTAACTGAACTCAGAAAAGAGGGAAAATCGGAAAATTTCGAAAACAACTCATCTCAAGACCTAATATCAGATTATGACAGTGATGGAAGTGGCTTAGATGACAAAAAGGGGAACATTTATGAGGCTTACGAATTAATGTATGAAAAATGGGTGAAAATATGTAGAAAGAATGAAAGATTGAAGGAAGAGAATCTCTCCATGAAGAACATCATCCAAGAGCTAGAAAAGAATTTGATGTTGACATCAAATGAGCTTGGTGAAACTAGAATGAAATTAGTAAGTACCAAAAAGGGATTGAGAATGTTAAATGGAGGTACCGAAAAGCTAGAAAAGTTGTTGAAAATTGGTAAAGTTAAAGGGGATCTTCAAGGCATTGGCTATAAGGATGAGTGCTCCAAAGTGAATGAGAAAAAAGATGACATATCCAAATCTGTCCGAGAAGAAGAGACAACGAGAAAGAATCGAAGATTTATACCCACATGTCATTTTTGTGGAGTCATTGGACATATAAGGCCAAGATGTTATCAGTTACTACAAATGATGTTTCAAAGAGGTCAAAACCAAAAATTTAGACACCCTCCATTAAATTTCCAGCAGCATCCCATGGTATCGAAGCAAGCTTGGATTAGAAATGGTTAAGTACAAGCACAAAAACGTAGTGAAAGAAAAACAAAAAAAATGCCCAGATTTGTAGTTAGTTACTGCAGATGAAATAACTACTTAAAGTGACTTACAGCTAGTTACTGCATATGGAGTAGCTGCAGAAAGTGGTTTACAGTTAGTTACTGCTGAGGAAGTAACCGCAGAAACTGAAGAACTTTTAGTTACTTTGGATGATGAACCAAACAAAACAATGGCAGCTGATTTGAACAGAGATTTTTTATTTCAAATCCGAAGAAATCATCCAGTAGAAAATGTTATTGGAGATGTAAGCGAAAGAAGAAAAACAAGAGAAAGAAAAATCATTGATTACAGAGAACTTGCAGGCTACTTGTGTGACACTTCTTCATTCGAGCCAAAGAGTAAGTCCAGGTTTGAGATTTTTCGAGGGGCACAGGGACAGTGTGCTTTACATTTTTAAAGTATTTTTTATGTTACATAAAAAACAAAAAAAAAAAGACAAAAAAGATTTTTTGTTTTTTAGTTTTATGTTGCTATTGACGTCTCATCTTTTAGTAGTTTGCTCAGTGACTTCTATTTGGCTCTACCGAAGACTCTTCAGCTCTCTCAGTGGTATGGATCTCTCTC
>JANZLH020000022.1:3753710-3768033 GCA_026770325.2 Erythroxylum fimbriatum | reverse complement strand
CGAAATACATGCATATATGAAAGGAATACCTCATAATATATTATTAACAAATCATAATGTTAATACATGAATCACATGTGTCCATTGGCCTAGGGCACACTACTAACAAGAGCAAGGGCTAGTAGTTTGGTAAGTTTTGGGCCTTGGATAAGAGAAGATATTGATAGATTATAGATACATTTTTGGAACATTAGGGAAGTAATTGGAGTTAGTGAGGATTTCAGACAAATATAAGATTCATATCGTATGCATCTAGAAGATAAAGTGGACGAGGCTAAAGCAAAAGAGATTAAGGGGTTCAAATTGTGCAAAGACAGATCTTGCATAAGTTCTCGATAGTTTTTGGACAACTTTAGAGCTAATTAGGGTTTTGGATAGATTGTTAATCGAGAGATTGCAATTTCCATAATTTGATTAGGGTTTATAAATTAGGGTTAATGGTTATAACTCGAGAGAGAGTAACCAACCCTAGGACTGTCTGGAACCAATAATCCAGTAATTCATAATTAATTAGGTTAGCATTAAAGATAGGTAAAATTTCTCTTTCTCTCATTTGATAGTTCCTTAGGTTAATTCTTGAGTGCGCGCTGCAATTTTTAAAATTGTTAATATTTTCGTGACTAATTCTTAAATTGATATAATTGATTGAATTGCATTCTTTTTTTAAGTTTTGTCACATTTGAATTTTTTCGAATTGTTTTGGCCTTAAATTTTAGGATTAGATTATCCGTCCTCGTGTGCGCTTGCGGATTATCAAGGTTAATTAATTAAAACTTATACACATCGGAAAACCATGATCAATATGTATGCACATCTAGTCTCCTTTTGATGCTTTTGTTTGTGTTTATTATTTCTCCTTTTGTCATTAATTTGCTGCACATATATTTTTCCACCCTTCATTCTACTAATTATATCTAACCATGCTTCAGGTTTATGTCTATTTTGGGTTTTATCTACTTCTTCCAAGTCAATAAATCTCCTTATATTGTATCTCATCAAAGTTTTGCTTCTTTCTTTATTGATATGAACTCCATATAGGCTAATATTTTCATAGAACCTTCTCACGAGCAACTACTCTATAGCAAAGGTCTAAGTTTGGTATAATTTCATCTCTATATTGATTTTTTTTGTATTGATAAAGTGTTTCTTTTACATATGGACAATGTTGAAGAGTGTTGTGGAATCCATAGGCCTATGCTTGTCACTCATGAAATAGGACTCAAAATGCATTTTGAACTACATAAATCTTGTGATAGGCCTATGTGGTAGTGTTTCGTGTTGATCCCTCATGACACATGTAAGTATTGATAATAACATGTTATATTTTTATTCTTGTCCCATGTAAGTTCATGTTTCTTTGTAATACAATATTTGATTAGTATGGTCCTCTAAGCCATTATAGGCTTCTAAGTTTAAGTTTAGGAGTTTGAACTTTAAAGGTGGTGATTCATCTATAATGACCAAAAATGAAAAGGGGTGTCATAGTGAGGCTATAATGATCCTCTTCAAAATGCTTGAAGGTAGAGCATAAGCATCATTGTACCCTAATTATTGTCTCATTAAATCTTAGGTATGTGGGTGTGCAAGCTAATCTCTCTCAACAGGAACACCTTTTCTATGTGTCAAGTCGGTTAACACTCAAACTTGCTCTTATAATCATACAAACGTTTCTACAATAGGTTATTGGTTACTAAAGGGCCCCTTGGTAGTGTCCCTACAATTATAGCATCCCTCGTGTTCAGTTCTCTTTTCATTGACATTATTGAAAATAAGTAAGAATTTAAGAATTTCCTTTCGATTCCTATAGACAACATCAATTGATGTTCTTTTTATATTGACTTACTATGATGATAATATCTTTAAGTTATTGGTTTGGTGAAGTTTTTAGGACTACAAAAGAAAACATTGGAGGGCTCTCCTGTAGTAATGCTCCAATGCCTAAATAAGATTCAAGCTTGAGATTTTTTTTAAATGAGAGCCATCCCTCTTACCTTTATGATGATTCTCCTCTTTTATGCTATGAATAACATGTATAAAATTATGGCAATAAAGAAATGCGGATGAGGAGATAGGTTGTAATAGTGTCGTAAGTTAGTGACTTTTTTAAGGCATAAGGTATAAATGGAATACATTACAATCTACCAAAATCACTGGATTGATCTAACAACAAAGCTACAATTGGCTTATCCATAAATCACATGAGAGCTGCTGAGCTTTTAGAAGCTCTAACAACCTATATTTTAGATAATCATACATCCATAATCAACTCATTATACAATTATTTAACCATAATGTAACCAAAGCTTCTAAGAAAAACTATAATTTAAATTTTAAATTAAAAAATAATAATTGGCCTTAACCTAGGACTAATTGAGTTTTAGGCCATCAAAACCAATCAGACTCAAGCCCTATCTATGATCCTCAAGTTTGATTAGTCTTTAGGCCAGGTAGCCCGAGTTTGAACTTGACCCAAAATCTAAAAAATATATAAAAGCTGGATCCTAATCAGAAGTTTTATAAACTAGAGTCAAACTCGTTGACTTCAAGCAAGTCTAGACTTGGACCAAAATGTTATTCCCACTAAATCATATAAATGATAGGTAATATTAGGAAGGCTATTGTAATTTATTCTTTTAATTATTAGCAATACCATTTTATTACTTATTAGCTGTAATGCAATATTACTACTAACATAATTGAATTTTTTAATGAATTTTGAAGCAAATTTTGCTTTCTTACAATGGATATAAATTTGCCAAACAATTGAAACCAGCACCACTAAAATCATGAAACCACTACGAAAATGTCAATGTGTTTTATCATTTGAAAAAATTTCAATGTATGTTTTGAATTTAGCTCAACATTTTGTATATATATATTTATTAGCATTCTGTTTCAAAATGCAAAGAAGTTATTATCTATAATTTGAGAGTTGTTACTTGAGAATTTTGTAAAAAAAGTTCAAAATAAGCATGATTAAACTTTTAATTCTTTACTAACCATTAATGAGATATAAATAAAAATGGTTGCATAGATAATAAACTAATTTAGTTTGTTATAATATACATATGTATATTTTAAAATTATTAACAAAAGAAAATCTAACAACCCTTTTTAACGTGTTTGCTGAATAAATCTAGAAAAATATGTGTTGTAAAAAAAGCCAAAAAAGAGATACCTTCTCTTAAAGTTCCAAGATTATTATACATTAATTATATATTTTAAATAAATTACTTGAATTTTATTAACAAGTTATTAATAAAATTTCTGTTGTTTGGTGCTCACATTCCACCACTCATTAACATATCTGTCCTGTTATACTAAATATAATTATATACTTTTTTATCAACTTAAACATTTATGTATGTTAAAAAATGATTCTTATTAATCTATAAGAAAAATGGGATTGCTTAAATTGAACTTATATTTTTGTCTTTTGATTTTTCTTGTTCCAATTTTTAAATGGTGCCCTCAAGGGGTGTGGCTCGATGGTTGAGAGCGAGGCTTGGTTTCGGTTAAGGCCTAGGTTCGATTCCATGCTAGCCTTTCTTGTAAGAGCCTGGGGCAGCCGGGATTTTACCTGTAGGTGGAGAATTAATTGGATCCTCGATGATGAGTTGCCCCCGCTTGGCCCGCCTGTGGAGAGGTGCGCCAATTGGACCTTTGGAAAGGTGTGCCCGCTTAGCCCGCCTACGAAATTTCCTCGAATAAAAAAAAAATTAAATGGTTTGTTTAGATGTTAAAAATCAATATACTATTTCAAGTAGTTTGGTTTGAACTAATGACTTTAACCGTAATGGAATTTTCCTTTGTTTACCCTTAGCTTTGAAGTTACTAAGAAACATAGTAAGTGAAAATCAACAAATGTAACCAATTATTAACTATAAGTGCTCTGCTAAATTCATAACATTTATTGTTAATCTGGAAAGTTATACCAAACTTGTGAAGAAACAAATAGCTAAATGCTAGGATTAGGAAATGCATTGCGTTTTGTGACTACTTGAGTAGATCTCACAAGCATCATGCAATCATATTGAAGCAAAGGAACATAGACTTTGCTACGAGCCGTTTTCCTTACTCCTTCCAATTCTAAATTTCTAAGCCATCATTTTTCCATTTCCAGCTTCATTTTTATCACCCCCACCTACTGATAGACCAGTGACCTCATACGCAACAACTTAACTTTTTTGTCGATGGCTCTAAGTCTCTAACCCAATGTCCTCACCTCCATCTTTCATGATCATACACCTTCCAAATTCCAAATTCCAAACTTTCAGGACCCACACCAGGAAAACATATTCACGCAACCGCAAACAGTTGAAACTCTGCGAAAGCCAAGTTCTTTAACCTCGGATAGAATCAAGGGAACAACTTTCTGGTGTCAGCTGGGGACTAATTATAGCCGTCGGATTCAGACATTACAAGCGGAACACTTACTGGTGCGTATGTTACTAACGCTTAGACATACAGGATTGGGTTGCCTGACCTGAGAGCCCTCGCACCACCCACTCGTGATGGGGTTTTTAATTGTTTGTTTCTCCACGTGGCACCCACTATAACCCACCTCTCTATATGTGCTCTTACGGCC
Organism: Erythroxylum fimbriatum; assembly: GCA_026770325.2. Lineage (NCBI taxonomy): Eukaryota > Viridiplantae > Streptophyta > Magnoliopsida > Malpighiales > Erythroxylaceae > Erythroxylum > Erythroxylum fimbriatum. Next base: position 3,763,445 of record JANZLH020000022.1, on the reverse strand, counting down.
TCTTTTCTGTTCTGATTTCTCTAGCACTACTTGGCTGTTTTCAATCCAGAGAAGTAACTCTTTACCTGTAAGTCTTTCCAGTTGTTCTGTCGCCATTCATGGGTTGTTTATATAGTGATCTAATCGTGGGAATATTACTTGATAGTCTGGTCGACACTACGGTTTACGAGTGTGAATGAGATCTAGATGACTAGAGTTGCTCTCGAATGTAGCCGGCTGGATTTTGAAGCGTTTTTGTGTCCAAGTTTTTTTCTTGTCTGAACTATCCATGAAATCTCGCTTCTTTAGGATGTGATTGTGTTCCTGTTATTACTACTTTTCAATGCCATTAACGGATTGATTAAATGAGCTTGTTTAGTTCTTTGAATGAATATTGTCTCGTGTATTTGGTCTTTCCCATTTCATATTTGCGTAGGTGGTCTTCGTGGCATGATAAATAGGATGATTTATCTGGTTATGGTTATTGGTCTGGTTTATTATGTACTCGCCAGTCATAATCTGATGGCTGAGGGTATCTTGACCAGATTGTTCTGAAAGTATGAGAGGAGGACTGTGGCAACTTGGCCAATCAATTACCCGCCGTCTTGCTCAGGCCGACAAGAAGGCAGTAGCTCGTCGATACTTTGCTTCAGAAGCTGAACTCAAAAAGACTGTTCTTTATGACTATCATGTCGCTAATGGTGGGAAGATGGTCCCGTTCGCTGGATGGAGCATGCCTATACAGTATAAAGACTCAATTATGGACTCAACTGTGAATTGTAGAGAGAATGGTGGCCTCTTTGATGTGTCCCACATGTGTGGACTGAGTCTCAAGGGGAAGGACTGTGTTCCGTTCCTTGAGAAGCTTGTTGTTGCTGATGTTGTTGGGCTTGCAAATGGAACTGGGACGTTAACTGTCTTCACTAATGAGAAAGGGGGTGCAATTGATGACTCTGTGATCACCAAGGTGAAGGATGATCATATATATCTAGTTGTGAATGCAGGGTGTAGAGATAAGGATCTGGCTCACATTGAAGAACATATGAAGGCATTCAAGGCAAAAGGTGGAGATGTCTCATGGCATATTCATGACGAGAGATCCCTTTTAGCTCTCCAGGTGATCTCCTGTCCGTGTAGTTGTTTATGCTTTTGCTTCGGGATTCTTTAGTTTTTTAGGGTAATGTCTCTTTGCTGCAGATCGTGTTAGCTTAATTTTTGCCCTATTTCTTGCTCCTTTTTCCTTTACTTTCTTCAACACACATATCTTTCCAAACAAAAGGCAATGACAACATATACGGATTGAGTTAATGCCTCGTGTTATTATCTTTGTGAAGTGGGCTTACTACTGCATAATGCTTGGTAGTGGCTACGACATTACCCTTTGAATCTTATCTTGTAGTGGGATCTAAAATACAGTTTTCATGGTTTTTGTTTTACAGGGTCCACTTGCTGCCCCTGTTCTTCAGCACTTGACAAAAGTGGATTTGAGCAAGATATATTTTGGAGAGTTCCAAATACTGGACATCAATGGAGCACACTGCTTTCTGACTAGAACAGGGTACACCTCTTCATCTGTTTCTTCTTCTTTTTAATTACAAATCAAATTTCCATCCTAATATTAGCTAACTTTTCATGCATTCTGCATTCTTTAGCTAGAATTAGGAAATTAATATCCAAGCTGTATGTCTATATTCATCTGTTGCTATGCTCTCTGTTAGTCTAAGAAGTGCGTGAAATATACATCTGGAATATGTACTTTTCTGTCATATATGTAGGCATTGCACGAAAGTTTAATGCAAGCTCCATTTCAACAGAGGGCGTAATGCCTGAAAAAGTTCCACTTTTATGTCGCGAAGCATCACTTCTTATTTGCTCAACTTATACCCCATTATTTACATGATGCACATCCCCTCCTCTTTATTGTCTCTTGCAATGGATCTATCAGGTATAGATGGATTATTGCTGTTTTTTTGCGGAGATTTTCAGGTATACTGGTGAAGATGGATTTGAAATCTCAGTTCCTTCAGAGTATGCTGTGGATCTTGCCAAGGCAATCATAGAAAAATCAGAAGGGAAAGTAAGGTTAACAGGGCTGGGTGCTCGTGACAGCCTCCGACTTGAAGCTGGTCTGTGCTTATATGGAAATGACATGGAGCAACACACAACACCTGTGGAGGCAGGACTTACTTGGGCCATAGGCAAAAGAAGAAGAGCAGAAGGTGGTTTTCTAGGTGCTGAGGTAATACTTAAACAACTTGAAGAGGGTCCGAAAATTCGGCGTGTCGGATTTTTGTCCTCCGGTCCTCCTCCCAGATCCCACAGTGAGATTCACGATGGGAAAGGGACAAACATTGGGGAAATCACCAGTGGAGGATTCAGCCCATGCCTGAAGAAGAACATATCAATGGGATATGTCAAATCTGGATTACACAAGTCAGGCACCAAACTTAAACTGGTGGTACGAGGAAAGGCTTATGATGGGGTTGTCACCAAAATGCCATTTGTTCCAACAAAGTATTACAAGCCATCCTAATCATTTTTTGAGCTCTTGTTAAATGAAATTTCTAATGTTTTCTTGTCTGCATTCATATACGTTTAAACTTATCACTTTTAATGAAAACTCTCTCCTTCTACCACTGACAAGATAGCTTTAGTGGTTAAATCCAGCAACCCGCACCTTTCTTTCTTTCTTTTTTGGATCGGATTGCTTCAAGTGTAAGTTGAACCAAACCAAACAAAATCAGGCTAATGTCCTTATGGGATCCTCTTGATATGCTATGATTTGTAGATGCAGTAAAGGATGGTGCAAGCCAACCTGGGAATGTTTACCACGATCAGTTTTGTATTGTTTAGGACCTAAGCATCTGTCAGTGAGCTATGGTTAACAAAGAGCTTATGAAGTGTGTAACTGGTCCAGAAAATAAGAATCTTTATTTTTTTGGTGGACAAGTGTCGGTGTACAGCTTTCGCTTCAGTTTATAAAAAGATGATAATTATGAGCTTAAAATGTTGAAAGTAAGGACTTTTAAGGGCACCCGTATGGTGTTCATATGTGTAAAACCAGAAACAACATTTACTTTCGTCATTTGGACGCTGTTGTAACCTTTCCAATCTCCCCAAAAGGCGAAAACCTACTGTCTTGTAAGAGCAAAGCAACTTCGGCATTCAATTTCACTACTTTCGACGAATTGCACCGCACAATCAAAGGTATCAGTAACCTTTTTCTTGGTGCACCTCACATTCATATTTTGTTTGCTACATTTATTGGAAAGAAGTGGTTAGGCTAAAAAAAATGTAAAATTAAATAGTTAAGTGTCATCGTACATAATTAAAAATATTATATCTTAGTATAAAATTTAAGACAATAAATTAAGAATATATTTTCATATAAAAGTCACTTATTTTTATATCATTTTTAGTAAGACAATTCTATTTATAAACTTAAAATATATTAATTTGACAGCTAGTTCTATCCATGATGTCTTTAATTTTTAATATTTTCCTTATTTTTGTTCCGGGTGAAAAGTTTGCATAACTAAAGGTCTTTTCTTTCGGTAATATCTCTATCTTGTTGAAAAATCGGGCCATGATTTGATCTCTCGGAATAAATATGAAACATTTTTTTTTAATTTTCCAAAAGTTAAGTTCACTTAAATTCTATAACATGATTAATTTATAAGACATAATAAAACATGAATCTTAATATGTATCTTATTATGAAACTTGATTTTTTTTCTTCTTATTGTTTCCCTCAAGTCATTTTTGAAATTAGCTCATTTCAATTATCGTATCCACACACATGTCCAACCTTTTTTGGTATTCACAAAACAAGTTAAGAGAATTCTATAATTGTCGTTGAGATGGTTAGGCAAGAAGGGCAAGCTCCTTTGGAGTTTAAGCTAATTTATAACATTTATAATATTTTTGTAATTTAATTAAAATAAAATTATAATTAATTCTAATTAAATACCAATTGCGTCTAAATAAGATCTGATATCTCACATTAGTCCTTATCTATTAAGCATCTCATATTTAATCATAAAATTTCTCCGAACAATCAAATCTAATATGATTAAAATATTTTTTCTCTCTTTAACTCGTTTTTTTTTTGTATGACCTATGAGCTTCTTAAATATATTAACTATGGATGTAAACTATAACCCTAAATCATATATATGATTGGATAAATTAAACTCTTTCAATTTATCGTTAATTCTTTAATTAGATAATTTATACCCATATATCAAAATTAATGTCTAGTAATACATTATGACGACCTAAATATTTAAGAATGCCAAAGTAGTTTTTAACTAACCGTTTTATACATAATTTTTTTTATATAATTCAATCCTTTCATCATACAATGTTTCAATTAAACATAGACTATGAAAATAATGTCTACTCTATTTGAGTCCAATTATATATTTCTCTACTATTAGTACTTAATTCAATTAATGACATTTCAAAACTATTCTCAAAGTCTCATTCCACTTTAACCAAGCATTTATCAAATCAATACTAATTGAGAATAGTTGAATATTCTCTTTAATTACTTTAGGGTAATTAATCTTATATTTATCACTTAACTATTTCCTTATAGTTTATGTCGTAACTAATGACTGCTAATTGAGCTACTCTTAACTACAATACATGAATGGTATCAAAATATAACAATTCTTATATGAGATACTTTAGAGATCTCAAGTCAAAGAATCACTTATACAATCATTACAATGAGAATTTCTATAGATATATAAGTAACTTTTTAAACGGAATTCTCATATAAGATCAATTCGACAAACTTGTTATCTAACAAACATATGCAATTCTATTTTAAGTCTTTACATGCTTTATTCTATTCGATTGACTACTTCTTTCATAAGGAGAAAACATAACATGTGCTAATCTTTTAAAATTCTATTAATGTCTAATCTTAATAAAATAATCACTAAGAATAATTTAAGGATAATACATAAATGTAATATGAATCTCAAAATTATGATTTCATTATAATTTATTTGTAATGCATATTTATCTCATAGATTTTATCATATACATCTGAATATGTATAAGATAAAGAATGCATTTAAATAATTATTTCACTAAACTAGAATTAACTAATTCACTGTAGGGCATAAACCAACAATTTTCTACTTGCACTAAGTCAATCGTTTAGGCATTTTATACTATATCACCATATGACGATAATGCTACTGTTAGGACAATAGTTTAGGAGAGAATTATATAAAATTCTTATAGTGAGTAATTGTTTAAATCTTATAAGTTTCATATTAATTATCACATAATTAAGAGAAACTTCCTAAATACATACTTAGATCTTTAATAAGATCTTAGCTTGTTTTACATGTCCAATGATTATAATGTTCTACAATATATTATCGTCTGAATAATTCAAGGAATTATACAAGTTCATTAAATAACAACTTCTTGATCTAAATAATAATTTCCCCTAAATGAAAAATGCATTATGGCTTAATTAGCAATATATGCTACATTAGAACCTTTCCTATCTCCAAATAGTAACATTCTAAGTAAAATATTTCTTAACAAGGATTTACTTCTAAAGTTAATATCCATATGACTTTTAACTCAAATATCCACTCCCATATAGAATAATATATATCTTAAATACTAAATACTATTAGTAAATTATCTATGTATTTAGAATAGAATAGGTAAATAAATTTTTAAGTTTTTACCTTTTCATATCGAATCAGAGTTATTCTTGGACTATCACATATTTAATAATTAAAAATATAAATATTTGTTCTTTATGAGCATTATGTTATTATTGTTGATGTTGCTGTTGTTTATACGCAGTATGCCTCTATATACTCTCACTAAATAGTAAAACTATACTCCCACTTACCTTTTTGTATATATGATAAATTCATAATCATCTCTAAAACAAACTATTTTGAATTCACATGAAAATTAATTTTTCAATATCTTGTAACCTTTTAATTAAATGCATTAGTTCCAATTGGATGTATTGTCATGAAGTTTGAATTTTTAAATTTTTATTTCACTCCCATTACTTATCTTGAGAACCATTCTTTTATGAGTACAAATTAAAACAAATATTTATTCAATGGGGTCTGTAAGATTATATCCAACCGTTTGGATATCTTACAATCTTTTATTATCTAATTTAGTTCTAAACTTATTAGATAACACATGCTTCAACTAAGAATCACTTCCCAAAATCATTAACTTTGACTCTTTTAAGGTCTTACCATTTCATATCTAATATGAAATCTTGCTAATTGATTTAATCGGAACTATTGAAGGTAAGTTGCAGTATTAGACATAACTATAAAAGAAATAAATATTACGTCATATAATATGTCATATAGCATATTCCTCCTTCCATATTATTATATAATTTAGTTATGGAAGTATTCACTAGAGAATTTCATTCTTTACAGATAACTGAAAAATTTAAATCTCACTACATTGAACTCATTAAAATGTTTTAATATTCTTAATACTTAATTTCTACTTAGATTTAAAAACTTTGAACTTTTCAAATTTTAAATAATTATTTCATTTAATATAGTATTATATTACATAAAGTCATTAGTCAATATAATGAAATACAATTATTATCCTTTTATGAATTGTTATTATATCTAATAATACATCACATATATAAAACTTAATAATTCAATACTATCATCATCCTTTCAGTAAAGGTTAAGTTGGTTATTTTTAACTTAACAAGTGTCATAAGTTTCATACAATTTGTAATAAAAAAGATACATATATCTTTGTATGTAACTTCATAATTCTCAGTAAGTTGATTTAACCAATATGGCATAACATGATAGTCTCAGTTATCTTACTAGCATTCTTACCACTTAAGTATAAGTCACCCTTGATTCAAAAAATAAAAATTATTTGTATAAGATTGAATCAATTTTTTCTACTTAATTACCTATTTTTTGATCATGTCTCGAACATTATAGTTATGTTGAATTTGAATTTAGTATCAAATACTGAAAAGCTTGAATTAGAAATATATATTTATGATCTCTATCATTTCATGCATTGGCAAGAAAATTCTTACAATCATGTTTCCTTCTAATGACAACTATCGTCATATCTAAGTTAATGCCTTTAATTGTATTCCGTGTTTACACTTTTAGTAGGCTAAATTGATTGGAACAATTTTATTACAGTAATATAACTTTCAAATTTACTCTACGCATTCTATACATTGTGCTATCATAATGTTGATATACGTCTTATATTGTCATTAAAATTTATGAACCATTAATAAACCTAAAATATCGATACACTTTGTCATCTCTATGATATTGATATATATATCTAAAATTTTAACAACAAATCCTCAACAAGGATTAATAGCAAAATTGCGTAATGAACATACAATTTTTTTTCTTTCTATATTTAAGAACTCTTCTTAAACATAACCTATGTCTAAGAAATTCGGTTCGTTAACTTAGAATCAACTATATGAATTAAATAAGATTAAGCCTTTAATAATTTATTTGGTTACTTCCACTATTTTTATTCAAAATAATAGCTCTCGCTAGTATTCAAAAAGATTACTATAATATCTCCAATGGACTAAGATTCCATTCAAATTTAGTTAATCTTGAGTTTGTTCAACAAACTAACTAGACTTAAACTAGGTAAATTACAACTTTATTAATCACATTTCATTTGAATCCTAGACCTATTAAATCCAAATCATAAAAATTAAGTTAAATAGGACTCCTTCTTTCAAAAATACAACCTTATTAGAAGAGATAAGGTCAAGAATGTAATGGTAAGAAACAAATTGAAGGTAGCTAATATTATTGAAAAATTAAGAGAGACAAGACTTAGTTGGTTTGAATATGTTAGGAGACACCCAAACGCTTTAGTGAGAAGATACGAGAAAATCGTAATTAGAAACTGTAAGAGAAAAAAAGGAAGGAATAAGAAAAATTGAGGAGAGTTAATCAAGAATGATATGACACTGTTGGAACTTATTAAGGACATGACCTGTAATAGAAAACTTTAGTGTACTAGGATAGAGATAAAAAATCCCTCGTAAAGCTATCCATGTAGTTCTCATAGGTCTTTTATCATATTCCTCTTGTAGTTAGCCTATGATTCTAAATTATTATTATTATTATTATTATTATTATTATTATTATTATTATTTTCTCTTTTCGTCTTCTCCTCCTCCTTCTTCTTCATTTTGTGGGTCAATTAGAAACAACATCTCTACTAGTTAGGATAAGGCTTTGTACTAATAGACCTCCCCAGCCTCTACGTGTCAGCAGGATTTATACTGGGTATTGTTGTTGTTGTAGGGTTCATTATTACAACTAAACTTATTTAAGTTAAAACAACCTTGAGTTTACTCAATATGCCTACTAATAAATAGAACTTTGGTTTATTCTTATAACAATGGAAGGCAATGATCATGTTCAAAATATGTACTTGACATTTTAACGAGGAATTTAATTCTATTTGACTTATCAAACACAAAATTATATATAATAAATTCATACATATAAAACATACACTTATACATGCATAATTTATTAAATATATATTAAAACATGAAATTTAAGCACACATAATTAAATTATATGCATAAAACATTAAACTTGTTTGATTCTAGCTATTGACCTTCATAATTTGAAATAATATTGTCAATTCTTTGGATAATTAAATTAGGTTAAGTTTATTGATTCCTAAATGAACTAAATTCCTATTCCAAGAATTTGGTTTAAAAACAATTTCAAATTCAATTGGAAATTCTTTAACAAAGTTAATTGAAAATAATTTTCAATAAATTATGCTTCTCATCGGTTATAATTTAGAAAAACTCCTTTTTCAAAATTATAAAAATAATACATTCTAATCTAATTAGAAATTACTTTTCTTAATTAGGAAACTATTTTCCAATATTAAAGAAATTCACTTCCAAAATTAAATATAACACCTTTTAATTTAATTAAGGAAGTCATTTTATATAATTTATTTGGAGATTAATTGCTTAATTAATTAAAAATATTTCCTTAATAAGTTCTAAATTTTTTAAAAAAATATTACAGAAAACTTATTTTTCTCAATAAATAAAAAAATTCAAATTTAATTAAGACAAATACCTTTGTTAATGAATCAAGAAACTTATTATTCATAAATAAAGAAACAATTTCTAAATAAATAGAATAATAATTCTCTAAAAAAATAAAATCATTAATTTAATTTATCTTAATTAAATTAAAATAAATAAATTTAATTAAGAAATATTTTTCCTAATTACTTAAGAAAATAGTTTTCTTAAATTTAAGGAATCTAATTAATTAACTTCAATTTAATTGACATATAATTAATTTTAACTTTGAAAAACACTTCTCTATAATCTAAATTTATGAATCAATCCAATTATTATTCTTAATCACATAAAAAATAATTTATTTAAATTTGATATTAATTTTAAAATTTAGAATTATTTTAAATTATATTTAAAAATTAGGTCTTGTTTTAGTTTTAGGATTACTTTAATAAAAAAGTGAGCCAATTTGTTTCCGTTTATGTTTTTAGTTTTCTATCTTTTTTTTTTCAAATTTTGTAAAAAAGAAACATATTTGTTTGAGTTTTTTGTTTTTATTTCTTCTAATTTTCAAAATTTATGAAAACTACAAAAATTATTATTATTTATTTTGGTTTTGTTTTTTATAATCAAATTTACTATTAAATAATATTATT
>JANZLH020000022.1:3708789-3725605 GCA_026770325.2 Erythroxylum fimbriatum | reverse complement strand
CCCGACCGGGTGAGCCTCCAAAAGAAAAATAGAAACAAAAATTACTCCGTCGGAGGGGGAGGCGAGCTAACAACTGGTTCAGAAGAGGTCACCTCGGAAGTCGGCTGCATGACCGGGGCAGAGTTAGGAGGAAAAACAGCCGAACCGGTAGGAGGTGAGGTCGGATGAATGGTCGACGAAGGGCAAGGACCCGCTGGAGGATCTGGAGAGACATCCCTAGGAGACAGTTCCTCCTCCTCATCCGAGCTAAGATCTAGCTGATCATCCGGGATGTCCCGAGGTTCTGCTTCGATCTTCTCCACAAGTTCCCTTAGAGAAAGGCCGAGGTCGGGGGGAACCATCGTCTCGGCATAATCCTCAAAGGAGAGAGGATCTGATCCGTCCGGAACATGAATGCTATGGCAGCTTCGCAGGGTGGAGAGAATCAGGTCGCAAGCGTATTCATGGCATTCATCCTCTAAATATCGCTTTTTCCACCGCTTAATGGCTGCGACCCTCTCCCTTCTGATGGAGCTCTGCAACTCCTTCACCCTTTTCTCAGCCCCTGCTTTGTCCTGCATCGCTTCGTGGCAGTCTTCAAGAAACTTAAACCGGAGCTCTCGTTCCTCCATTATCTTAGAGTTAGCGGCGCGTAGCTCATCCATCAATCCCACGTTGCTAAGTTGCAGCGCCTGGTACTTTTCCTCCAACTTGCCCCTCGCCGCGATCACTCGATTTTTCTCCTCCTCTCCCGACTCGAACCGAGATTTCTAGACGTCTCTCTTATTCTCCAAGAACTTTCTCTCTTCCTCCATAGAAGAAACCTGAGCCTGTGCGAGGTCTCTTTCCTCGGTTACCTTTGCAAGTTTTTCTTTCACGTTGGAAAGCTCCCGAAGCTCGGCTTTCAAAGCATTGCGCTCTCTGGCGCGGCAGTGCATAGCGTGGGCAAACGACAGGCCCTTCGTACAATGGCGGATGAGGTGAACCGATAGCTCGGGGTCATCCAGCCGGCTCACAAGTTCCTCATCAGCAGGAGGAGTAATGTTATCGGCAATATGGAGTGCCACGTCAAAATTTGTAAGCGACACAGTCTTGTCCAGACTAATCACTGGCTCCCATTTGTCGACGCTCGCCGATCGTTTTTGCCCCTTGCCCTTATCCGATTTAGCTACGCGACCTTCGCCTCTCTCCGCCTCCTTCCTTTTCTCCCAACCAAAGCCCGCTGAGGAAGGGGGCCGGTCAAGAACCCGGGCAACTCTCCTCTTTTTAAGAAGAAGTTTCGCCTCCTCCACATCATCTCCCCCCTAAGTCCACAACTGGGGTCGGCACCGTTGGTAGCACGGGATCCGCCGCCCGGACGAGCGCTGTAGACGGCTCGGAAACAATTGGCTGAGCGACCTCCAAGCCGGACCCCCCTTCCTTGCTCGGCTCTTTGGTGTTTTTGGACGGCTCAACAGCCCGTCGTTGGCCCTTGGAAGAGCTGGAGGACCCAGAAAAGACGCTAGCTCTCACCATGGCTGCACAAATATGGAAATAGGTAAGAAGATGAAACCAACATCTACAAACAACAGCAGATAATGAAATCATAAAGGATCAACCAGGAGGGGCATCCTCTTCTCCTAGCCCGCTAATACGGGGCGGGGGGCTAATTAAAAACGAATTGGCTGAGGCCCCTCCGTGATACGCCATAAGCAGATGATCGAAGTCATATTGACCAAGCGCCTTAATACGATCGACCACCCGTTGTTCTTCCCCACTGAGAAGCAGACTGGACATATCGTTCCACTGCTCGGCCAGGGGGTATCTCCACGGCTCAGATCTGAAGGGTGACCCCGGAGGCCTCACAAAGAAGTACTTCTTCCTCCACGATTGAACCTTCGAGGATGTTCCGGCGGGGCGGTAGCGCACATCTCTGTATAGGAAAGAAGGAATTCCAGCCCCGGCACTCGAGCTCTGATTCATTCTCAAGAAAAGGCGCAAAATGCTGACCGATGGAGGGAAACCGAAATGGTGGCACAGTAAAGCCAGCCCGTTAATAAATCTCCAGCCATTCGGAGGGATCTAGCTCGGCCTCAGTTGGTATGTGCGACACACTTCGTCAATAATAGGAGCGTAAGGGAGCCTCGCACCACCAATCGAGAAAACGCTGCCTGAAACAGCGAAGTACCCTCCGTAACTACTATGGATCCGCTCACCCGCCGCCGCCAATCGGGGTCCCCACGCCGAGGGGATGCTATTTTTGAAAACAAGGCGATTTAAATCCACAGCCTTCAGCATCGAGCGGTCATCCGGAGGATTCTTGACAACTAGCCCGTCCTTCCGGGCACTCACCCCAGTTTTCTCAACTCCTTCTGCTTCTAGCACCACATTTCCGCCAGCCTCCGGCGCCTCCATAATTTCCGCCATCATCCCCAGCGGCCCAACCATTAAAGCCTCTTCAGCAGTTTCCCCCTGGGGCTAACCCCCCCGCTAGAGCTAGTCGAAGACATTATTATAAATGGAAAGTCTAAGGGATAAAGAGGAAAAACGGACATACCTAGTTAAGAGTGGAGGTTTGTGGACGGTGATGAAAAAGATATTCTGGTGACTGCAAAGAGCAACGGAAACGAAAATCCGGAAGTCAGAAGTCGGGAAACAAATGCGTGAAGTAAAAGAAGAAGGTGCCCACTAGGCTTGCAATTTATAGTATCGGCTGAACGGGAGCACCAATCGATGATAGACGCGCGGCGCAATCCTAGCCAGGGTGAAACGCGTGGCAGAATCCGAGCACCGGACAATTAGGTTTGCCGAAAACTAGAAGCGGCGTGACAGTTGAAAGGACGCATATCACTGGGCGTGACAGCGCATGACAGCTTACGCGGGGCAGTTAAATGGGCGTATCGTTTAAAATCTTCAACGGTACTCAGAAGATACGAATCATCGAGTCAGGATTACACCTGTTATCGAGGCCGGACCGTCCTCATAGGGCACGCCCCGAGCTGTCAGTTAGCACTGCCCCACGCCAAATACCCGACCTGATAGGAAGCAGCCCGCACCAGCGAGCCGCACAATCTTCACCGACTCCCTCGACCCTTCTCTTCGATCAGAGTCGAGCAGTAGGGGAGGCTTATGGTCGGGTCCGCCTAGTGAGGCCCGGCCCAGTGAGGCCCAACTTCAAGCCCAGGCATTAACAGCACAAGAGCATGGATCAAAACAACGATATTTCATCCTTGCAGAATCCGGCTGAACCACAATTAAATTCACAGGGCAATATTACTGCGCATTTGCGCAGTATTATTCTGCTAGTTTAGGTCTAAAAGCCTACTTTGGATCTAGTAGGCTTATTAATTTCTTTAGTTTTTTAATTCATTTTAAAATTTCTTTTAATTATAACCCTTTTAACGTTGACCCATTAAGACCTTTTTATTTCATGAATTTCATGAATTCCTTTTTATAATTTTTAATAAATTTTATTTTAAAATTTATATTATTAAACTTTTGCACTTTATAGAATCGTAGTCTTTATAAAAAAAATCCATCAATCACACTGCATCATTTGGATCACTTCATTTTATTAAAATCTTCCATATCCCATATAGATTTATTTAAATTCTCCTTTTAAATCCTTTACTCATTTTTCATCATATTTGCTTAAATCTTTCAAAATACATCTTATGGTCAAATGTAGATCTTTCTTTTAAAATAAAAAACATAGCTAAATTGCTTTTACACTTGTACTATATCCATCTTAACTTCTTTCTTTCCTAAAATGTGAAATTGCTTAAAAGACTAGGTAATTGTTTAGATAGGCATAGTAAGGTGCCTAACGCCTTTCCTATTTTGTAATCAAGCTTTAAACTTTCATTCTTGATGTAAGACTCTTTTGTTCCCTTTTCTTTAATTTTTTTCTCTATCTTCCTTAACAAAGTAGGTGGTGACTTCATATTGATAGTCACAGAAGTGACCTTTAATATAATGATATATAGTTTCTCTCTATTATCATTGGTAAGAAGAAACTCAATTTTAGACATCTAATTCTTACTGTGATAGCTCACTTTCAGAATGTTTGGAATTTTGCTACTTTAATTCCATATAGTATGATTCTATCCATAGTATTTGAGAATTTTATATTCACCATCTTCGAATAGTTTAATCTATAAGACCCATCATTTTTCACTAAAGAAACTCTTTCAACCATGATTTTGCCATATCATGTATCATAACATTCTTATATCTAGTAAGGAAAGACTCATATTGGTAGCTCTTCAAATGGTCATGGTAACTTTAACATATTGCATAGCGAGAATGAGATTCATATTGGTAGCTCTTCAATTGGTGGTGGTAACTTTAGCATATTGCATAGTGCGCATGATAGTACTAATGAGGAAGAAGTTATTGAGGATCATCTTAATGATAGAGAGTTGTCTTAGTGGTTTGAGCATCACTTGGAGTTCACATCATTTCAAGGCTATACAGACAAGGAATTTCATTCACTTAAGGGGAATTTAAATGCAAGCATGATTAGACTTAAAGATAACATTTGATTGTTAAGTGGTTAATTAGATTCTATTTTATCTTTTATAAAAGGGCATTGTCCTCCACCTTCTACTCGCTTCTAATTATTTCAAGTTTTTATCACTTTTATGATGTCAAAAGTGGGGAGAAGTGATTGTGAAAACTTATTCATACTTGAATTTATAATTTTTATAATTATGTTGGTATTTTGGATTGTACAATTTGGTTTATGTTTTTTATATTATGGATATTTAGATGTTTATATTCAGTTATGTAATAAATATTTAGATGATATTTAATATTTGAATTCATTATTATGTTTAATTTGTTCGAATTTGATATATTAATCTTTGGATAATAAACTTTATCTTTGTACTTAAACTTGGAATATATCATCTTTGTTACCAATTGGAGAATAATATGGTAGGTGTGAAATATTAAGAATTTTTTTGTTGCAAGTTGTAATCTTAGATTGAAGGGGAGTTACATAAGCTTACACACTATCAAAAGTTAGAGAGATATTTATCATGATTCACGTAGCTATTTCAATTTGATTTGTTTTCATAATATTTTGTTGTCATAAAAAAGAGAGAGATATTCAATAAGGGAGTCATGTTCAAGGCTTTAACTATTAACAAATATTGAACTACTAATCAAATTACTTTGAGTATGATAAGTACCTTAATTTTATGGAAAGACATGTTCAAGCATGAAATTATTCATTTAGATTATGAATAAACTTGAATCTTTGAGGACTTGAAGAATAAGAAGCAACTTAAAGTAATTGAAAGGAGCTCCAAAAAGTTTGTGAAGCTACCTGATGAATTACAAGATGTGATTGCATGCTTAGAAACAAGTCAAGAAGATGCCAAAGGAAGCAAGAATCAAGTGATACAAGAAAAACCAAAGAATGTTCTTAGGAAGAACATCTTGTTGGGTTAAACGATTTATATTGATTAACAGCATTTTGTTGACCTAAATTAGGAGATTAATTGAACAATATAGTTAAATTTTGGGTTGTGCAATTTGTTAACAAAAGTTATGGAATTAATCGAACGATATTTTCATTTTTAGATACAAACAAGCATATTGTTGTTTAATATGAAGAATAGAACGCCAAGAACTATTTTAAATAGTATCCTTTATTGCAAGAGAAAATGAAATTTTAAAGTTTATAAGAGTTATAAGTGAAATCTAACTATGATATCTTGAGTTAAGTTCTCTAATGTGAGGAAAAATTGTTGTAAGGGAGTCTTATAATTGTTATACAATTGTGATGCTTAAGATTATGTTTGAGAGACTTCTAATCACTTAAAGTTGTATAAGATTTATCACGAACCTAAAAATATGTTATGTATAATGATTTTTTTCATAGCCCATTAAAGAAAGGATATAATAGATTTGTACGTCTCAATTAGATTTGAGATGTAAATGTAGATCAAAAAAGAACAAACCACTATAAAAATTATAATTGTTTCTCCTTTCTATATTTTTATATTATTCTTTTGGATTAAATTCGTTATACATATGGTATTTTGTATACATTGACTTGTTCATTATATTGGTTGGATAGTTGAGACTACAAAATTACTAACTTGAAAAGATTAGAAATATTGCGGTATCACTTATATAAATGACCCTAATTTAATAATGTCACATACCAAATTTTAAAACACTTTTTATGACTATTTTACACTTATTTTATAATTATTGATTATATTATTAACCATATTTATTTTTACTTTCAAAGTATTTGACAAATTGTTACAAAATTTTTTTAATTGTTTTATCTATTTCAGTCCTCTACTCAGTTCAAAGTGTTTGTCTGCTAAGGGAGGCGTGGAATATTCATAGTGGTACAAGTTGACAGAGGAGGGCCCTTGAAAGCAATGGTGTATTAAAAGCACGGAGTGATAACTGATAAGAGGGTCGAAAATTAAATCCGATGCCATATGGAACGCTGACAGGATGAGTGCAGGTTGTAGAGATAGATGTCAATTATTAGCGATTGGAACGACAAGCTACCATCAATCTTGACATTGAGAAAGCACCTGGCGTTTTAGAAGGTGTTATCATGGCTAAACAATTTCAATCGTCTCTTTTTGAGGTATAGCTTAGCCTTTAGAAACAAGGCCCCTCGCATGGACTCTTTTGATTATCTCCTTTAATTTTGCACCGTGATGAGGAGATGTGATTTTGCAGGCCTTACTCTCTATTTCTTCTGACATTTACTAATGGAATCTTCTTTCCTTTCCTTTTCTATTTTAGTTCCTTTTCTATTTTAGTAGATGAGTAATGAGTAAACTTGTTGTAATACAATTCTGTCTAATATTACTCTGTCTTATTCTGTTTTATAGAATCTCAGTCATTTATTTTGCGGAACCCATGCAATACTTACGTGAAACTGGCATAAATAAATGACTGAGATTTAGTGGACACAATAAAACACTATATTATTAAACAAAAAAAGTCTGAACCGGCTGTAAATACCTCCCCCAAAAAGTTATAATGCTGAAGGAGGAATACTCGGTTGTCGATTGTACGAGTGACAGCATAAATGACAGTGAAATGCCGACACGGATGAAACCATAAAACTGAAGATAACAGTAGAAGGTGGCTAAAGAACCATATCAAGGGGATCGATGTAACGTCCTTAACCTTAAATTAGTGTGTACGACGTGCCCATTTCTTTGACTCGGCCATGAGCCGGTGGACCTGCTACCAGAAAAAGGTATGGGACAGTGATATCTGATTGATGGGAGTTGCATGTCATCGTCAAGAGCATGGACCTGGCTAGATGAAACGAAATCACCTGATCCATGTTCTATCTTTCAATTTATCGGCTCCGGTCCGGTTACAAAAGCATCACCTAATAATTGATCTCAATTTAATTAGCTGGTCACATAATATAAGAATAAATGGTAGAGAGCTTGACTAGTATGTACAGCTCCACGGAAGGACCACTACTCTGCAAAATATAAGAAGAGTGTGAGCCCTTAATTGCTAATATACAAAACTGAGGCGAAGGTCAAGAAATTGTTAAAACTTGGAACCACACCAGACATGGGAAATCAATAGTTCATTTCTTACAATTCATTAAGAAGCCTTCCCTTCTTTTCCACCCCTTTTTATGTAGTATATTTATAAATACAATAACTCAATCAAAGCCCTCCAAATTCCAAAAGTTGTCATCTTTACAAGCTTTGACACTGCGTTGTCGTCCTTCTCTCTCTCTTATAAAGATGATACAGCTCTTATTTACAGTAATATTCTCGGAGATGGCCTTCATATTGATGCTTATCTTCAAGAACCCATTGAGGAAACTTGTGATAATGGGCATGGATCGGGCCAAAAGGGGTCGGGGGCCAATCGTAGTGAAGACGGTAGGAGGAACGGTGTTTGTGGTGTTGATGTCAAGTGTGTATAGCATGATGAAGATCCAGAAGCGTTCGATCGACGAAGGTGCTGTCAGTCCGACGGACCAGGTCCTCATGGCCAAGCATCTCCTTGAGGCAACTCTTATGGGTAATTCTTTGTTCTTTTTGTCTTTCGATTCTTCAGTTTAAAGGTGTGATCTCTGTGGGGATTATGTCACCCGTTGGCTGCGAACAAGGAAGGGATTGATTGGTGTTTTTGACGAGTGGGATGTGTTTTCTTTTTTAGTTTTGGGATCCATTTCAAATGTGAGATTTTGGTGGGTAGTGTAGTGATGCGTCTGTTCTTTTTCCTGTTTTGTTGACCAACTTCTGTGAATTCACGATTCGTAATGCATTAGATTGTTCCTCGCTCCCTTGGTATTCATGCTAAGATTTTTAAACCGTGAGGCATCTGTCGATGCGGCCACTGACTTGGGGAAGAATGTGTCGTCTTTTGTGGGATTGGATGATTGAAGAATCTGTTATTAATGAATAAGTCAATGGAGCCTGGATATCATCATTTGTCACATTATAGTGGGGAGAGAGGGATTTAGATTCTGATTTTGAATTTTTTGTGCGTAATTTAGGGTAATAACGCCAAAGTGCAACGCTTCTTTGATTCAGGGAAAGTCAGTTAAGACACCACCGGGGTCATGTTGTGATATAGGACTTGAACTTTGAGGGCTGACGTATCCGCCCATAGGTGTTACCATAACATTTTGGAACTGGGAACTTTTGTGCGCAGAGAGATGCATGTTATTCTTTATATTTCTTTTCTCATTTCAATTATTCTTTGTCCAAAAAGGAATAACATTCTCTATGATAAAATGTATACCTTAGGTTAGTCCACACTTTAGAATGTTGCTTGGGACAACAACATTTTGGAGGGATATTACTCTTATTAGCGATCTTCTACTCTTTTTTTGTTTGTTGGAAAGAATAAAGGGTTCTAGCATATCTTGGAACTCTAGTTCAGGAGAATGTCTTTTGACACACTCTCCCACTGAGCCACATGGCCTACTTATACAACCTTCTCTGTCCCTGATCTTAGATAAAGTAATTTAAAACGCGAGAGCATGGCATTTTTCCTTGACCGGTCTCTTTAGCACTATCTGCTGAGTAAAACTTCTGTACTGTTTCTCTCTTCATTGACTGATTTTCTAATATAGATGTCCCACTATGAGATTTTCCTATATATGTACCTTGTTAACCTTGTTTTAGATTAAGTCCTAGAGTGAAAATGATCAAATCCTAGAGTAAGGTGATGCAAAAATATAGTTCTCTTGTTTGCATCAGTATGGTTTATATATAATTGAGTCAAATGCCTTCTTATTTGCAACGATATCTGCTACAAAACAGAGTTCTGGTGATAAATTTGTTCTCAATTTCGTGAAATTTCCTTTCATTTATTCCCTAGAACCCCTATGACATATAACAAAGCTGAGGACTTCACCCTGTTTTCCAGTGACCTCATTGACTCTTGAATGTTTATGAAAATTTGAGGAACTTTTGCAGGGTCCTTTCTTTTCCTCGGGCTGATGATAGACAGAATGCACCATTACATCAGAGAACTCAGTATTCGAAGGAAGAGCATGGAAGCTGTAAAGAAACAAAATCGAGTTTTCGAGGATGGTAAAGTTGAAGAGAGCAAGGCCTTGGAAGAAGAGCTGATCACCCTTCGATCAAAATTTAAACAGATGGAAGCTGAACTGGAAGAAAAAGAAAAACAAGTTAATGCTTCAGAAGCCAATGCCGTTGCTCTAAAGAACCAATCTGAAGGCTTCCTTCTTGAATATGATCGCTTACTTGAGGAGAACCAAAACCTACGAAACCAGTTGAAAGCACTGGACTCAAGCAGCAAGAAGAATACATAGGAAACTGAGGCCTTTTTCTAAGCAGTTCTTTTCATCGCCCTTTAAACTTGACTATATTTAACAGGCTTTTCACGATGGGGTTGTTGCTTACAGTTAAATTATCATCTGTTGTGTTGAGGGTAGACAATTTGACAGACATCTGCGGGGAGAAAGAAACAAAATAGCTCGAGTGTTTAATGGTCGAACAGAATGGGCCCGTTTTGTACTCAAAACTTTCAATTTGAGTTGTTAGGACTTGGTCGGTGGCATGGTATTCATACTTTTGCGTTTTCTTTTGATCTTAGTATTACAGAGATTCGTATTATGAACATTTGCACAACTTTTGCGTTTTCTTTTGATCTTATCTTACAGAGATTAGTATTATGAACAGTTGCACAGCGATGGCAACAATGGTCGACTTAAAAAGTTACTCAACACCTGAAAGAAAAGTCACTTGCATTTTTTAGTCCGAGTTCTGGCTAGCATTTAGCCATCAACCGCTTGCTACATATATCAAGTCCTTGTTCTTAAAATATAGGCAGAAATGAATACAGGGTCATTATGACAATGAAGTCTGTCAGCGCTGAATGTTGTGAGCAACATCAAGCCAAGGAATACGACAACTGAGATTGCAGATAACATGAGCATTAATCTGGAAGCTCTATGATCTTTAACTTCTCTTGCATATTCAGCAGAAGCGAGAGCAAGCAACGTTAGTGTGAAGGAGTAAGCCCACCATGCAACGTTAAATTTTCTCATAGATTTCTTGAAAAGAGCTGGCCTACAAGCCTGTTATACAAGACACAAAATGGCAAATGTAGATGTCAGCTTAGTTCTGGCTAAAAAGGATGCTTTTGTTTTGGCTTCCTACATTGCATACAAGAATTTTGGACCTTTTTGCTTTGTTATCATTAAAGCCTCCAATTTTCTGATAAGGCAAGGTCAATGTTAATCTTTCTTCCATTTATGTCGGAGAATCGACTAAACACATTGTCCTAGTAGCAATTTCCATTTGCAACTAATGACTTACCAGGGACATGAAGAGGAACAAAGAGAGAAAGAATAGCATCTTTGATGGGGTACCAAAAACCCCTGAGATGGATTTCCATGCTAAACTTGCCATGCTGGGTGCAGCAAAGAACAAGAAAAACGTAGGCCTCAGCAGTGAAGGAAAGCTATTGCCACCAGATAAACGCTGATAAAGTGTAACAAAGAGTACTAAGTAGTGAACCATGCCAAGTGAGAACATGCAAACTGCGCTTTCTGTCCACCCTTCTTGGGCTGCTGCTCTTGCGACCACCAAGTTGGCTATCACAGAAATTTGACTAGTTGGATTACCAAACTTGGATAAAAACCTCCTCTCTGTAGTAAACCATTGCCCATAGAGCTTCACATCAAGAATCAGAACAGGAACAGCAAAGAGACAACAAAGAACAACATATGAAACGGTCTTCGACCCAATAATTGGAGATGATTGAAGCAAGAAAAGCCACGAAATCCAAGGTGCATAAAGATAGTTTACTCCTATATAGTGCAAGAACTCTGCCTTCACCATTTTGTAGTGAAACAAACACTTGAGAACGTAGAGAATACAGAAGGAGGTTTGTAATAAAAGCGCAAGCCACCACAGCAAAAGAAAAGCAGTCGAAGGAAACATGCGAAATATGTGCCAGACATCTTGTGAGTCATTGTTTGGCTCGCTTAGAATCTTCCATAGTAAAGCTTGGGCACTAAGAGAAAGGCTTATCCTGAAATAGCCAGCATGAATCCTAGTTAGTAAGATAGAAGATTGGGATGGTTTGGCAAAGTCACTCTGGCTATCTTCTTGCTGACAGCTGTTTGTTGAAGGCTCGATTATGACCTGAATTGGTGCTTTAAAGTTTCCATCCGCCATCATCAGTACGAGTACAGGTATATTGAAGCAAACTGCTGGCTATTACGTATAAGATGATTTGCATTTCACTGCCATCGTATAAAGATGCTTATATAGTGCAAAATGTTGAGAGTCACATACAATAACGTTAGATAATTAATTCATCATTGAGCGTGACATACAATAACGTTAGATAATTAATTCATCACTATGCATTGGACTTTAGGACCACTAACTGCGCCTCCTAACCAGTGGACTACGTTTTTTAATGACATTAGGAAGACTGCTAAGATAGTAATGAGTCCACTTTTGGAAAATTTTTAAAGAATAATTAATGGGCTAAAAATTGAATCTAAGAAATCAATTGGGACAAGAATGACGGGAAAGTACTGATGTTTAAGCAAGTGGAGCAGGAGACAGTTGAGGTTGAGGCCCTGAACCAATGGAGAAAGCTGATCAACAACTTGCAGAAATAACTTATTCAAATTCATATTGCTTAATTCATCTAAACCATCAGTATCTAAGCCAGGTTTAATTCCACCATGCTCATATAAATATTCGTTCCTATTTTGATCAAACGGGGTTGTAATATTGTTTGCAATTTGAGGTTAAATCTCTTGGCCTTCTTCAGGTATATGTACAACGAAATGATCAGAATATGATTCCACACTGACACTGGGGTCTGGAGCGCTTGGAAATTTTGGAAAACATTTCTATCCTTCAGTTTTCTTCTGAAGCATCTGATCTAATGATCTTGGAAGTTCCTAGCTTTTTGTGTCATCAGAATGAGCGATCTTTTCTTTCTTTTTGTGTCATCATAATGAGCGATCTTTTCTTTGTCAATTATTTAGAAAGCAATGCACTTCGAGGCAGGGCTTCTGAAAGCACTGATTCCTTTCAGGATAGATACGATGTTCAGAATCCGCTGTAAGAAAAGCAAAGAACTAGACTCAGAGTCCCTCGACGAATGTTTTCCATCGTTTGTGATCGTTGATAAAAAGAAACGATCTGAAGAAGTGCATCTTTGCCATGTATTAAAAAATGAATACCCACCAAGAATAGAATATCTAAAGGATCGACAGGCAGTACGCGCAATGTCAATTTCAACCATGGAAGATGAGTGGGATAAAACGAGATGGATTTCATAAAGCAAACAGCAACGAAAAAGCCATAAGATAACGATCCGGGTTCCAAAGTGCGGTCCACGAAGTGTCCTTGCAGGTTTAGTGTTCATGATTATGGTGATTGTTGTAACTATTACTATCTACTACAACAATTAATATGCTACTGCTGCATGCAATTGTAGTCCCAATGAACTGCAATCTCGTTTCAAAGACTTGGCCTTGATCACATGGTAATGCATTTTGCGCTTTTTTAAAATTACTAAAAAAATAATTTGGAAAATTAAAAATATTTTAAAGAATGTTTTGATAAATTTTTGTCAAAATTTCGCAAGCAACCCAAATTTTATTTTATAAAGACTTATTTGATCGATTTTTTTTTGTTGAATTCGTTTGAATCATAAAGAGAGTAAAAAAAATATTTAATATAAGATAAAATATATTTATTAAATTTAAAATATAAAAATGCATTTGTAGAAAAGGTTCCAAAACTTTTAACCTAACGAGTTTCTCGCGTGAAATCTGCTTCGGAGTTCAGAAAAATTTTATTGTATGCAGTGGTCAACTTTACTTGTCATTTTGTGTTCTGATATTCCGGTCATATGCATGCTGATCAGAAGTCCTGTACGGTCGAGTTACGTCATATACGCGAGGCGGCGCCTCTATTTCAAGCACTTTTCCTAACTCTTCAACTTGATTTCTTGGTTATGGAATCCACTTCATGATATGAATAAATTTCTTTTCTGGTGCTTAAACATGTCACATTTATTTAATATTATTCATCGCAAATACGTTCGTTTATCCGTTCTTTCCAGTTTGGAGAGGCCAGTTTTGCCAGGGTTGAATTACGAAATATTTAGTCATAGAAAATAACACCTTATTGACGGAAAAAAAATTCTTAGTAAATTAGTGACAGGAAATTGATTTTCTGTTGGTAAATTTTTCAGGAAAGAATGAAATGATTTTTTGCAGCTGCCAAAATTTTCATCAGTAAACCTGGAGAGAAATTATTTCTAAGATTTTTCCGACATAATATAGCCACAAAATAGTAAATTTCGTCGCAAAAATAAGCTACAATGGGTGGCGGGAAAATTACGGATCTAAATTACTGATAGAACACCAGTTCCGTCAGTAAATGTCGGTTTCTCCAAAAATTAAAACGACATCGTTTGGTTTAAAACCAAACGACGTCGTTTTGAATAGCCTCATAAGCCACCCGAAACCTCTCTCCTTCCTCCCCTCTTTCATTTTTCTCTCTTATTCTCTACTTCATAGTCGTCAATCCCTCTTCCTCCCAAGCATTCAATGTCAATTTTTGCTTGTTTCGGTTCATCGTGCGTCGTTTTCAGGTAAGTTTGCTCTTGGGTTTCCCAATGTCTCCAAAAAAATCGTTGTTAACAGGGGTCGATTTTATGGATACTGGGTATATGAACATGGGTGGGTGGGTTTTCATGAATTATGGGTATTATGCGTTTTTACCTAATGTCGTTGGTTTATTTGTTGTTTGAATGTGTTTTTGTTGGCAAATAATGAAAAAATGTAGCGATTTCGTTATTAATTAGAGAGGAATTTGGGTTGCCTATAAATTGTTCAATGAAATATCTCTTAGGGATGTTGGTGAGACTTGGTTAATGCCTTGGAATTTAAAGAAAATACCTAGAGTAGTTACATAAGACTTGAAATAGAAAATTAACAATTATATGGAAGGATTTGATATAATAAAATGAAATTGGACAATTATATGGAAGGTAATATTTGTGAAACAATTAATGAGCATTTTTCTGTATTAATATGGTAGAAGTTGAATATACTTCAATATTCGATTATGTAGATAATTGCATGAGATTTCTTAGTTATCCCAATGCTTACAATTGCTTCTAAGTCTGCTTTTCGTACTACTTGTTGAATAATAAATTCTTATCACAATTGATTTCATCTAATAACTCAAGAAGTGTTGATGTATGTGAAGAGTGTTGATGTATGTTAAGAGTTGGTATATACTAAAATACTTTTATGACTTCAATAATTATCTCCATATAAATTTTGCTCTTTATTTTTTTCTCTGTCACAGATATAATACTATTGATATATCTTTGTGATATATTGTCGAGCTATTGGTGTTCTGTTGTACCTGCATACTTCTTCCAATTCTATACTAGTGCTTTTGTTTATTTTTCCTAGTCCAATCATGTTATAATTGGTTTAGATGATGTTGCCTAAAAAGCATTTGTTTATAAGTGAAAAAAAGTAAGCAAAAACAAGTAAAAATAATTAATAGAATCCCAAAAAGGAACAATTAATAAATTTATTAAAAGAATAAGCTCCTCTAAAAAGAATCCTAATGAATTTGGTGAAAATAATTTTGAACAATATAAAGAAAATTTAAGTTATGAGATTCATATTTATAAGAATATTAGTAATTTGAGTGAGCATAATCATGTCCAAAATGCATCCAATTTAGAAAATTTAAGGACAGATGAACAACTAATCTATATATTGGATATTTATAATCCTAGAAATTAGGATAAGCATGATAATAAAGTAAGGGAAATTTTAGTTGAAAAAGGGCCTATGAGAGAATTGAATCTTGTGTTTCTTTAGACAATATCTCTCGACATTTTCATTTTTATTATTCTATAAAATTGGGTAATGGAGAGATTAGTGATAGAAAATGGTTGGTTTACTAAACATATAGATAAGGTGTATTGTTTTTGTTGTAAGTTGTTTAAACCTAATGGCAAATAAAGTGCATTAGCAAATGATGAATTTAAAGATTGGAAGCATCTTAGTGAGAGATTCAAAGAACACAAGAATAATGTTGAGCATATAACTAACATGAAGACTTGGAATGAATTAAGAGTAAGATTGAGCAAAAAATAAAAAAAAATTGATAAAGATTTTCAATAAAAAATTTTCAAAAGAGACAAGATTTGATAATAATAGTTTCTATTGTGAAATGTTTTCCTAAATATAATTTAGCTTTTCAAGAATTCAATGAGAAACTTTACCATGATAATAATGATAATTTTTTGGGATTGATTAAGATGATTGTTGAATTTGATGTAATAATGCAAGATCATGTTAGACATATTCAAAATTATGAAATTCGTCATCATTATCTTGGTCAAAAAATTCGAAATGAATTGATTTCTCTTTTGGCCTATAGTGTTAGAAGTTATATCATAAGGATCATTAAAGAGGTGAACTACTTTTCTATTATTCTTGATTGTACCTCATATTTAAGCCATCAAGAATAAATGAGTCTGTCAGTACAATGTGTGAATATGTTAAATAAAAAAATTAAAATATTGTATTACTTTTTAGAGTTCTTGAAGGTAGATGACACATCTAGATTGAGACTTTTCAATAAATTATTGAATGCATTTAAGTCTCTTGATCTTAACGTCCATAATATGAGGGGTCAAGGTTATGAAAATGGTTCTAATATAAAGGAAAAACACCAAGGGGTTCAATAGTGATTACTTGAAATAAATCCAAAAGTATTATATATGTCTTATGCTTATCATAATCTTAATCTTACTCGTAGTGATATGTGTTGGGCCCCGATTAGCATTCAGCATGTTTTACTTTTTCTGAGGATTAATTTACTATTGTTCCTTTTAGGTAGATTAAATTCGGGTTTTAGTACTCAATTTATAGTATTTATGGAAGGGATTAGTTAGAATTAGAATTTTGGATAAATTGTTAGAATTAAATAAAATAGGAGGGTGTTAGGGAAAATTAGGAGGTTTATATATGTGTTTTTAAGGCTTTAGGCTAATAAAGTGGGCTTTTAGCCCTTTTAATTGTCATTAAAAGGAAGAGGAAAGAAAGAAAGTGGGCTAGGGTCCATTTAAGGTGACATTAAATGAGAAAAAAAGAACTTATTAAAGCAAAAGAAGGAGTTGCCGTAAATTAAAAGAGAAGAAGCTTATGAATTATTAAGTGTTAGGTTATTAAGTGTTAGGTTATTAAGTTAGAAAGCCTTCCACCGAAAAGACACCAAGGAAAAGAAGAGAAGCATACGAAACTCACCAAGAGGAAGAAAAGAAAGAAGGGTTTCGGCCAAGTGAGAAGGAG
>JANZLH020000022.1:3672007-3685692 GCA_026770325.2 Erythroxylum fimbriatum | reverse complement strand
AGGAATGGAGGCTGGCCATGGCAATTTTACACTGAATTTCAAATTATCAAGGATATGATGACTGCTTCTTCTTCTTCAATTTTACATGTTTACCGCGAGGTAAATACTGTTGCTGATTATTTGTCTAGGATTGGATCATCTGGGGTTTCGACTCAATTTAGCCAGGAGGAAGATTTGTCGTTGGTTGTTCGTGGAACTTTGGTCTTAGAACGAAATGCTACTCCCTACATCCGTATTAGATTATTTTTTTCCTTAATATTTTGAATATTTGTACTTGGCCTGAATCTGTGGAGGTTTGCCGGCTTCTTTCCTTCACAGCGCCATAGTGAACTGAGCAATAGGATGCTGATCCCATTTCTCACTATTAATAAAATGGTTTTAATTTCGGCCAAAAAAAATTACATATTAAATTTTATGATAATCTAATTGGTTTTTAAATTAATATAATTATAATTCAATTAAGTTGTTAAAAAGTCTATATCCTATTTTAAATAGGAGTATACTTTTACAATAATTAGTACTTAATACTCTTGGCATTTTTTCATTTTATTTGTAAAGTTCTCTAACTTATCAATATTAGAGATTTAAAACTTTTGCCATTATAGCATTTTTAATGAATTATTTTAAAATTTGATTTCGCAAAAATTGAAAAATAAAAAATTATGATAAAATATAATTAATAATTAATGGTTTATTATATTTATAAAATAATCATGCTGCAATAACAACAACATTGAGAGTAGAGTTATATTAATACGTCAAGTCTATAAAAGAGAGACTATTCTACTTAAAAGAGAGATAATGATTCTAATGAACTTATTTGACCCATTTGCGCATGAGGAGATGTCCACCTTAACAACATTGTTAACTTGCCACAACATAATTGTAAGTATCGTCTTAAGAATACGACGATCAGCTAATTTCCCAGAGACTTCTACAAATGGTAGCTAATCATTGTTGGATCACACAAGCCATTTTTGCCATATGGTTCCGCTGCCAATTCCAAGAGTAGTTACCACGTCAAGAACATCTAGACCACAAAGATCCGTGCTGGCACAAAGACAGCACGGCAATCGTTCTGAGTAATTAATACAAAGACATGAAAGATAAATTGGGATGAAATGCCGGGATGGTGGGATAAGCAATTGGCAATCGTTCTGAGTAAGCTCTCTTAGCTTTTCGACAAGAACGGATTAGACTAACAATTTAACATATTACCAATGTCGGGCTATTCGAACCTAAACCATCAGTCACCACTCACCACCTACATGTCTGAGGATTATTACCTGTACTGCACATATTACGTACACATGTGGGAGGAAACGATTTCAAGACAACTTCAAAGCTAACAACGTTAAATGAGCACCAACACTGAAACCAAACACAATCAACTACCACCTAACAGTTGAAAACGTAAAAACTTTTAAGAAATGATAGGTGGGAAACAAGAAGATTCTTCGAAAAAGGGAAAGGAGTAACTAGGTAGCCTGCTTGAATTTATTTCATTTTATCTGGGACTTGGGTGGAAGGAAGAAAACATGAACATGTTTTAAGCTGGTCAAGGTATACCAGTAGATGTATTCTTGTTAAGGTACGTATAACATGCTTGACACTTAAAGATGGTATAGTAAACATGGGGTCTTTTTATGCAGCCTCTGCAAATCCAACTCTCATATTTCCGTAGTCAAACAGAGTGTGGTAGCGACCCATGAAAACGTCTCCCAAAATCCTGGGACAAAAAATTGCCAAGTGATCAACAGGACGTAAGAGAAACAAAATAGCTGCTGCCATGAATTAAGTACCAAAGAGGTCCACGAGGAGGTGGTATATCCAAGGCAGTAAACCCACTGATGCACTGTGCCGCTGCACCCTTACCCACCTTCAGAATGTACTGACACATCCAAGAGACAGTGTTAAGTGTAATGGTAATAACACAAGTACATGAAGTTGATTGCGCTAAAGCTTTAACGTGAAAACACAAAAGCTATCAATCACAATTCTGTCTTCTTAGTACATTCCATCTCCTATATATCCAATTTCCTTTATATGCCGTTACAAATAAACAGATTGTTTTAAAAGCTTAAAAGACTAGAAACCTCAAAGCTCAAACTTGCCGCTAGAAACATTTTGAGCGACTAAGGGAAGCGACTGCCATCTCTCCATGATCAATTCATATTATCAAAAGCCTCAACATCTTTCCCTAAATTCGTACAAGCAATGGAAATTTATACAATAGCTAGTCTATCCAGATAAATGGTTTCGCATTCCAACATAGCATTTAAGCATCAAAAAGTTCAAATAGCAAGATACCTCCTTTGGAGCAAGGTGAAAAACTTTGCCACCAATGGTGAAGGAAACAATGGGCATGGAAGAAAGACTGCTGCAATCAACAGCTGACTCTCCCAATGGACCAGGCATTCTATCACAAAGCTGTGGACATAGTACCAGAATCAGAAACAGAATCCAAGCTCAAGAACTATCAGATGTAATATTGGGTTGTCCATTGTTTCTCCACGTCCATGATTGACTGTCAAGTGGCTAATTTTTACCTTGTTGACATAGTTCAATATGCGTTCTTGTGTTTGATTCTGCTTCCGCTGGCTTTCCATCCAAACAACTGCCATCTCACAAGCAGAGCACATGGCATCACAAGGAAGTCCCAATGTTTTACCATTTCTCTCGTCCACCACACTCTTAATGCCCATACTATGCAATCATAATTACAGCAGAAAAGAATTTTATTAAACAGAAATCTGAGAAACTAAATTCATTGAAATAGTATTTTCATCACTCAAAATAAGGGTAGCAAGATATTTAAAGTAATTTTATATCTGCAGAGGCTAACCTAAGACCTTTAGTCTCATCAAATGTGCACAATCCAATTTGGGAACAGACCTTCTTTGGCTGTGCCTGCTCACATGGTACAAGCATATCAAGAAGAGAAGTTAAACCTTTTTCTTGATAGGAATAATGATAATGGTGACAACAGAGTATTAGGACAAGGTACATGCAAGAGTATATTAACAAGTGGAAACTCTTAGCTACACCAACTAACAAGCATCCAGCTAGACTTTTACCTCAGCAAGAAGCAAATCCACTATGGTCTCTCCGTAGTGATTAACAACAGCCTTACACTCCTGACTAACAACTCCAGAGGCCCCTATGGCCTTATTTATCATGGTAATAATAGTCTACAAATGCAAATAAAAATCATCAATGAAACAGATAGCATAAGCAAAAAGGTATAGCGTCTAGAATCCTACCCTAACTGAGCAAGCTGGTTTTTATCTGTCATAATCATATCTTGTAATTCAAATATTCTAATAACACCAAGAAAACAAGCAATAGATATGAAATGAAGCAAAATCACTATGAGAAAGGTTGCAGCATGCTGAAACCTACCACACAACAAATTTTCTTTTAAAAAATACTGAGGGAAAGGGTTATCGTTAGATAGAAATTGTTGAAATTCTATATATTTTTCACGGGAAAAAAAAGAGAAAAGAGGAATATTATCTCCCTTCTCAAATAGAAATACAAGTATACAACAAACCAGTGTAACACTGAAATTCAGGCAGGAATTAGGTTATTAAAATAGCTGGCTAGTGACACCGTAGAACAGGAAGGAAACCCAATAAGTTTAGAGCCTTTGTTTGTACCGTTGGACCTGCCAACAAGGAAGTGCCAGAATCTGCAATAGCTGAATAACCACCAGAACAGTACCCTAGGTAATGATAGGCATAATAGTTAGAACTTTACCACAGGGACAGGAAATGTGCTTTCTGCTGAGCAAAAAAATTTATGTAAAGGCATGGCAGTCACTGAGAGAACGTATACCTGTCGGCTTGCCACCAATAAGTACATCTCCCATGTCAAACTATCAAACAGACGTATAAAAACCTAAGATGAGTGAAACATTAAATATATACTTCATGGTCTCACTAAAGGAAAAGCCGTGACCAACGAACCTGCCAATAGCCTTTCCGAGTAACAGGAACATATGTGTGTGTGCCCTTATAATGATTTGGATCCACCCCACCAAATACGATTTCACCGCCTTCCTCTTCCTCTGCATTACGGTTAAGCCAAAAAGAAAACACAGGTTCCTTGACAAGACCTTGTTTAATCATGTTGTACCTACAAGACAAGCAACTGCTTATGCTAAAACCCAAAAAGGTTACGAAGCTGCCTGATAATTGATTATGAACACATACCAGACTGGAACAACACCTCCAACCGAAATTTCTTGAAATCCAAGTCCTAATATACCATCAAACTTGGCCATCACAAATGTGACACTGGGTTCCTTTGTTGCCTCAATAAACTCCTGTAATTTTCAAAATGAAAATCAAAGGGGAATTATCACAAACATGGGTGAGTATGAAACGAGAAGGAAGCCTAAGATTACCTGATTTTTCACAATTAAGTTACCAACTTTGACGTCATCATTGCTGAAGAAACCAGAGATAGCTCCAGAACCATAGCGAATTTCAGCAGATTTCCCTGTCAAATTTAATCCCTAATGACAGGATTCCTACTGCAACACTCATGACTAGCAAGAAAGCACAGCAGATTGATGGCCAAAGTTTAATAGACATCCACACAAAGACAAAGAACATAACTGAATAGATCCAATCGTCACATGGTACAGAGGACCAACCACTCCAAATAAGAAAGAATGGCATGCCATTAAACGGATTATACACTCATCATGCCTCATTTTTGCATAAACAAAACAGAAACAATGTTGTGATATTGAAACAAAACCAATTCCATATCAACAAACTGACTACTTATGCTATGAATAATGCCTATTGGTCTTCAAGAAAATCTACATGGAAAGAAACCTACCATTCTTCTTGTAGGTGCTTGATTGGTCAGACTTGTACTTGCTATGGAAGTAACAAGCGAACTGCAAAGCAATACATGCCCGTCAGTGTCTTGCCCACGATTCCACAATCAATTTCTTCACTCTATCTTCATAATGATAAATCTACATTCAGTTACCACATAGAGAAGAAAGAAACATTTAAAACTTACCGAAAAGTAGCATTCAAAGATAACAGTGAACGTTTGAGGAGGAGTGCCGATGCCAATCTCACCATAGTACTGAGCATCTAAATAGTTCTTCAGTGCTACGATATCAGGGTCTTGGGAGTCTCCCACATAACCATGGAGATGGTACTTTCTAACAGAACCTGTAAATGCTTCTTCTGAGTCCAGCCTGGCAGCAAGGAGGCTGTTTTTATCCAACGTTCTCTTGTTCAAACCGATTCTAACTAGCCCGTTCCTGGCTGTAGCGGAAACCACAGAAGAGACAAGCAATGAAAGTAATAGAGGCAACAGTACTTTTCTCAATTTCTTCCCCATGATCACCTAACAATCAACACCAAAGTTCCACGTTCAGACAATAAAATTCAAATATAGATGAGTGCACCAAAAGAAATTGAATGAGTGCGCGCCCTTTTGCATATTTTATAAGCACACTGTACCTAACAGTATCTCAACTCAAACATACTTGTGCTAACTCAATCACAAATATGTTTTCAGAATGAAATTGAACATCATTGTTCTGAAAGAGAATCGAACAACCTAAACAGAAGCCAAAACTGCATACATCAAAAGAATCAACTGAAAATGGAGACTTTCTGTCTTTAACGGTAAGCTTATGCAAAACCCATCAATCTGCTCTAATATCATATTCCAAAATTTCAAACATATATCTGAACTTTTCGAAGACTCGGTTGTACGACTTCCAAGGTCTAAAAAAACAAAGCAGGAAACTTCCAATGAAAATCCCATGAAACATTACAGAGCATTTATTCTCAAGGTATCCACCCCACCTACCAAAAATAAGAAGCAACTACACTCCTACTCTGCTGCAGAACCCAAACAACATTGAACAGAATAAGTTGATGACAAACTGAAATTACATTAAACAAAAGAAAGCTCAAACACGGTACAGAACCCGACTCAAACAACAAAATATAATTGTAAAGACATCGACCAAGAGATAATGAAGGAGAAAGAGAAGTATAACTAGTTTCTTCCAAAGAACCCCATTTATAAGAAGAGAGAAAGGGATCGTCACTAATATAAACACACGTTAAGTGAGTAGAAGAACAAACACTCACCACTTGGTAGTGTCGTAGAAACCGAAGAAGACATACGTTGAAAGCAACGAGGAACTAAAACACCAGTCACCTCCTAAGACTGTGGGCCCGAACTAAGTCACACAGACATGAGCCGTCTTCGCTGAGGTAAGATTTTTTTGGGTCCAATTTTAGGTTGTTTTTGTTATATCTAATAAATCCCAATCATTTATTTATATAAATTTTACGTAAATTTTACATAAATAAATGTGATAATTATATAAATAGATAACTAAGATTTATTGCACAAGATAAAAAATGAAAAAAAAAACTGAGCTGTCTTCACCAAGCAACCCTGTACTTTTGTATTGTAATCATTAATGTCCGAGACGATTTAGCAATTATTATGCCGGCATATTGTAAATACTATGGAGTAATATGGACCGTAGGATCTGGGTTGCTATAGGGATGATAAACTAGATAATTATGCTCATGCAAGCAAACGAAGTACGGATTCTCGCCTTTAGCCCCCGAATTAAAGGGACCCAGTTAAACTAACATTGCAGTTCGTGGCCGTTGATCTTGTGATGAATAGCGAATGAAGCTTGGTGGAGCACGGGTTGCGTGACAACCGAATAAATTAATTTTACTTGTCACTGTTACTAAAATATATGCTAAATAAATTAATTTTACATGTTAATTAATTTTATTTAAATCTTTATTAATAAAATGTTAATAATACATTAATCATATTCTATTAAATAATAATTAAAAATCTATTTGTAGTTAATTTCTACTTTATTTTTTAAATTGATTGTATTATTTTAAATTAAAATTTTAATTTAAAACATCTTTAAATTTTTTTAAAATTTAAGTATTTAAGATATTTTTAAATTTAAAAATATATTTGTTAAGTAATTATCAACCTTGAATACATATTTATTTTTAGAATAAATTTAATAATTAAATAAAATGTATTTATTTAATAATAAAATCAAAATATAATAAAAAAGAAACTACAGTTACTTTTTTTATATAGTTTTCATAAGTTAGGAAAACAAAAAGAAACCACATTTAAAAATAAAAATCAGAAATTCAACTAAATAAACTTTTTAATAAAATTTAAAAATATAAATGTAACTAAAATAAATATAAATAAACTAAAGAGGTTGTTAGGATTAAAAATTAATTAAAAATGAATAATTATGTTATTTAGTAGAAGGTGACATAAAATATTATAATTGACATATGTCAATTTACTAAAAAGTTAATTTGAATGAAATTAAAAAGCTTGCCTTTTCCTTCCACCTGATACATTCATCATTTTGTTGAATCTTGAAATTGAGAATGTCCATATTCGACCTGCATTCTAAGTTTGGAAGATTTGTTTGTGTAATTTGTCGTTGTCCTTTGTTATTAACTATTACTAGCAGATTAATACTGCGCATTTGCGCAGTAATAATGCCCTGTTAGTTTAATACGTTATATTATTATATAGTTTTCATGTATAAATAAATATTAAAATTTTGAAAAATTGTAATCAAATTATAAGTAAAATTTCAGATTTTGTTATTGAATTATAAATATGATAAATTTCTAATTCGTTATATTATTATATAAAGTTAATGTATAAATAAATATGAAAATTTTAAGATTAGTAATTAAATTATAAATATTATAAATTTATAATGGATATTTTATTAGGAAGGTTTAAATATTTTATATTAAAAATATATAATTTAGAATATAATAAATGAATAAGTAAAATTAGTACGTAAAAATTTGGGATGGAAAATTTAAGAATTAAGGAAATGTATAGCGTAATGTGTCTTATAAATTTAAAAAATATATAAAGTTAATATAAAACCTCAAAAAAATAAGTTTAAGATAAATAAATATTGTGTAATTTAAAATTTTGTGATAAGATTATTAATATTTAAATATTTAAATTTATAATAATAAAAGAATAGAATTTGAGAGAAGATAAGTTAGAGAAGTTGGTTTAGAATAAAAGAAAGAAAAGCTAAAAAATGGTAAAAAAAATGTATTAAATATCAACAATAATATATAATAGAAGAGTTATTAATGAGTAGAGGAAAAGAAACATGAGTTGTCATCCCTTTCGTCCGTTTCATCCAACGGTTCTCTTAACTTGTGCCTTTTGCTTTTGAATTAAGATATAATTAACTACTTCACCTAAAACTTTCAAAGTCGCTATCGTGCATTTGCAAAACAAATTACTGCACGATAGCGACTTTCATGAAAAAGTCTCAATTTTCTTTGTTGTATATTCAACTTCAAACTTTCATAACTTTTGATCAAGAGCTTCAAAAATTACAAGTTTTATATCAATAAAAAGTTAAAGAAAAATCTACAACTTTCATGAAAACAAATTTGCCAAAATCTATCTAAATCAATACAGTTTATTCATGGAAGTTTCAGATAAATAAATAAATATATATATATATATATAACCCAAAAATAATAGTTACATAAATATATTAATATATATAATAAAATTTAAAGTCACGAGTGTCAAAAAAATAGTTACATAAACAAATATATATATATATATAATGAAGTTCAAGTCAATCTATTAATTATAATGTAATTAGTAAATTAAGTATAGATAAATTAAATTTAATTAAAAATGACAAAAAATATATGGGCTAATTAGTCAATAATACTAAATATTAAATAATCTATTAATTATATTAATTTTTAAGTAAATTATAATTTATTATATTATAATTATCAACAGCGAAATCAAAATTAGCAAATTAGTAAATTAATTAATTATATTTTTAAAAACAATCTTTTTTGTTGTTGTTAAATATATTATATAAAATTATTATTATTATTATTATTATTATCATCATCATCATCATCATCATCATCATCATCATAACAAATATATATTACTAATTAGTATTAATTTATATATTTATGTAAATATTATTATTTTTATTATATATATATGCATATAATAACAAATATATATTATTAATTATAATATATTTAAAATAGATCAAAAATACTAAATATTAGTTAATCTATTAATTATATTAATTTTTAGGTATTTTATAATTTATTATATTATAATTATCAACAATTAAATCAAAATTAACTGATTAGTTAATTAATTAATTATTTTTTGAAATAACTTTTTCGTCCGGCCTCTAAATGACTTGATTTTTGAAGCATTGGATTCCTAACGCATTCCTATATATTTCCATAAAAATTTATAGCTTTTGCCATTAATTTGAAAAAGATTGATTGACTCAAAGTAAGGGTTTTGGTTGGAAGAGCATGAACTGGATATTTTACTGAACATGTTTCAGTATTTTCATGATATCTTGAGCTGTAGGGTTTCAAATAAGATGAATTTTAATTTGGAATAAACTAGAGATATATGCCTACAAATTATTTTAAGGAGTCGAACTTCAGAAGACATCGAACTTCAGATCTGTCCCTAAGAGTCTCAAAACGTCATGAAGTTAAGAGTTTGGTGCAGTACATTGGTGTATGAATGAGAAGTTCGTCGTCGTACTTTAGGGACAATTTTGGGAAAGATATAAATATATTTTGGCAAAAGTTTCTTCATGAAAGTTGTAGATCTTTCTTTTATCTTTTCAACGGTAAATGGTATGAATGATTTGGACATCGGAGTCAAAAGTTATGATTTTTACAAGTGGATATATTCTGGGAAGAAAAGTAGACGATAGAAAGTAGATTGTGGAAAAGTAGACGATAGAAAGTAGAATGAAGAAAAGTAGATGATAGAAAGTAGACGATAGAAAGTAGACTGAAGAAAAGTAGACGATAGAAAGTAGACTGAACAAAAGTGGACGATAGAAAGTAGGCTGAAGAAAAGAGGACGATAGAAAGTAGGCTGAAGAAAAGAGGACGATAGAAAGTAGGCTGAAGAAAAGAGGATGATAGAAAGTAGACTGAAGAAAAATAGACTGAAGAAAAGTAGACTGGAAAAAGTAGACGATAGAAAGTAGACAGTAGAAAAGTAGATGATAAAAAGTAGACTGTAGAAAAGTAGATGATAGAAAGTAGACTGAAGAAAAGTAGACGATAGAAAGTAGACTGAAGAAAAGTAGTAGACGATAGAAAGTAGACTGAAGATAAGTAAACGATAGAAAGTAGACTGAAGAAAAGTGGACGATAGAAAATAAACTGAAGAAAAGTAGACGATAAAAAGTAGACTGAACAAAAGTAGACGATAGAAAGTAGGCTGAAGAAAAGTAGACGATAGAAAATGAGACAATGAAAAGTAGATGATGGAAAAATGAGACGATGAAAAGTGACGATGAAAAGTAGACGATAGAAAGTAGACTGAAGAAAAGTAAACGATAGAAAGTAGGCTGTAGAAAAGTAGACGATAGAAAGTAGACTGAAAAAAGTAGACGATAGAAAGTAGGCTGTAGAAAAGTAGACGATAAAAAGTAGACTGAAGAAAAATAGACGATAGAAAGTAGACTGTGGAAAAGTAGACGATAGAAAGTAGACTGAAGAAAAGTAGACGATAGAAAGTAGACTGAAGAAAAGTAGATGATGGAAAATGAGACGATGAAAAGTAGACGATGAAAAATGAGACGATGAAAAGTAGACGATGGGAAAATGAGACGATGAAAGTAAACTGAAGAAAAGTAGACGATAGAAAGTAGACTGAAGAAAGGTAGACGATAGAAAGTAGACTGAAGAAAGGTAGACGATAGAAAGTAGACTGAAGAAAAGTAGACGATAGAAAATAGACTGAAGAAAAGTAGACGATGGAAAATGAGACGGTGAAAAGTAGACTATGAAAAATGAGACGATGAAAGTAAACTAAAGAAAAGTAGACGATAGAAAGTAGACTGAAGAAAGGTAGAAGATAGAAAATGAGACAATGAAAAGTAGATGATGGAAAAATGAGACGATGAAAAAATGAGACGATATAAAGTAGACTGAAGAAAAGTAGATGATAGAAAGTAGATTGAAGAAAAGTAGACGATAGAAAGTAGACTGAAAAAAGTAGACGATAGAAAGTAGTCTGAAAAAAATGTAGACGATAGAAAGTAGACTGTAGAAAAGTAGACGATAAAAAATAGACTGAAGAAAAGCAATAAACTTCGTGCATTTATATTATGTTACTCAAGAATATCCTTGTGATTCTCAAGTACTTGTTGACAAATAAACATACAAGTGCACAGAAAATTTTGTTAGAAAACTTGAAAATAGTTCTATAAATTACTGATCGCCAACCTAAAATTCTGCCATAATGGAGCATATTTAGAATAATTATTTTCAATCAATCTGTAAGACAATACTGACATAAGTGAAGTAATATCTCTAGCATTCATTAAAACAAGATAGAATACTTGTTCAAAAAGAAATACATCTTCTCCACTTTAATAAGTTACTTCTAGTTAGAAATAAAAGCCGACATAGGTCAGATCTTTATAGACAGAAATTCATCTTTATCTTCCTCTTATTCCATGAATGTCGTCTGAACACGTGTTGTAGAGGAGAATTCTGAAGTATCTGAAACACAGATTTTATTAGCAATTTAAAGTCCAACCACAGTCAAAGTTTAAATCACCATCAGAAAAATTCAAAGAAACTAGGGGCAGGTTTTTAGGTGGAAGACAGGATAAATGAATGATACCTAGAGCAGATCAATACCATAAGTAGTGACGGAAAGATAAGAGGACGGGAAAGCTGGGAGGAAATGTAAGCAATAATCTGTGTTTGCATTGTTTAGCACAGTTGACCTTAGCAATAGTACATATTTCCAAATTTTCACCAAAATTGCACATGTTCTAAAAGACACTAATTTGTCTTCCTCGATGCTTGAATATCAATGGGTCATAAAATAAATTTTTCTGTCACCATGCCAAACAAACATAAAAGTGCTTTGTTAATTGTGCTTCCGTCTAGAAGGTTCTAGACATATACTACCAAATGGGGATCATTTAGGACACAAAATATCATATGAAATGTTCCTCGAGGGGTCTGAAAGCAAGAAACACTTTGGAGAACATAAGAAATTCATTTTTCCATGTATGTCCATCAAATTTCAATTCATTACCCAAGTTATCAAGTCAACCCTTAAGTTCAGCTTCAAAATGTTCAGTTTTGACAAACTTAGATCGAGGAGGATCAAGAACTAGTTTAGCTTAGTTGATTCTTAAACTTTAGCTGTCAATGGTGCATTGCACAACTCAAAATAAGCTATTACTAAATATGAAGAAATTACAAATTTTTCAACAAGACACTTAATGAAGTGCCATATATCCACGTCTAAATCTAATAAATTGATCATGCATCGAACAACAAAATTTAATCTATTCAAGGAACTTTATTAATTCTAATCCCTTTAACATTTAAAAGACAACGGAAAATGCAAAGAGCTTCCACCTAAATTCATTTCTAGTGAAAATTTCATCAACAACATGAGTTCAAGGTGTGTGGTAAAAAATGGATATTGTAGCATGGATTAAACTAATAGACAAGATGAATTTAGAAGAAGCCAAGCAAATCAAGTTGCACTTTAGCATATTATTAACTTGTAGCATAAATTAAGAGGGTAGACAAGAAAACGATTCTATCTACACATAGATGGTGGATAGTAGATGCAACAAAGAGTAAATAAATATGAATTTAAACAGTATTCATACTGTGTCATGAATCACACAACTTTTTGCGCTTTCATTCAACCATTCATAACTTAATTTCTTGTTGTTAGCAACATTAAGAAAATAGAAGAACCATAAAACATCAACTTATACCTGAGGAGCACTACTGAAAAGATCTTCTGGTGTAGATGAGGCATGCAGAAGTGATACTTGAGTGCCACAGACCATATTTTGTTCAGAACCTACAAAATTTGTGGCAAGATTAGCCACTACTGAAAATAAAGCAACATAGGGACAGTAATAAAGAAAAGAAAAAAGGATTAACAAACTTAGAAGTGTTCCAGAATTTAACAAAATTTTGTTTCAGGACAAGCTCAAATGAGAAACTAGAGAACTAATGAGAATCCATCCTTCAGTGCAGAGTACCATCTATTTCAACATTGGGCATTACTAGATAGGAAAGTATCGGCAGAGTAGGATTGTCATTTCATCATTCAAAGAAAAGGAGAAATGAAACTCAAATGATTAGTTTTTCAAAGTTTATTTTAGAGATTCTAAAGAATACACAATGGCTTACCAAAACAATCAAATGCAAATATCAATCACTTAAACATGGTAAACTTTGTCTCAAGAATGATAAAGGGTTACCATATCACAAAGTTCCTTCTGAAGAATAGTTTAATTTTTATCTATAGAACATTCAAAATAGAAGATTACTTACATTACTAGATCCATTTGCATTCTCTTGATTTGATCTTGAGTTTTAATCTGGAATAAAAATATAACTTCAGTAAAGGAATTTCAGAACAAATTAAAAGAAAAACTATGAAAAAGCTGACATTGTTACCCATCAATTCAGATGTACAATATTGCTAGAGGAACATTTACCTCACAACATGCTGCAAGTCACTATTTGGTTCAATTTTTGGTATACCCTGCAATCCATGTTTAAGCAAGGAAAAAGGTA
>JANZLH020000022.1:3640411-3663491 GCA_026770325.2 Erythroxylum fimbriatum | reverse complement strand
AATTCCACGAGCCTAGGAGTCACAGCGAGAACTTGCTTTCTCGATTCATATGGTGTAACAATGCCACGTACCATAGTATTGAAATCAATTGTAGGTAATTAATTCAAACATATATACTTCAACTTTAATGTGATTAATTCAAACTTAGTATTAACACAAAAAATTTGTAGGTTTAATAGACATGACAATTCTTTGCATAATAAACCTCTAGGACAATATATAGGCTAGAAACCCATGATGTAGCTCCCGTAAGGCTTACCAATAAAAAATTTCACGAGCTTAGGAGTTACAGCGAGAACTTGCTTTCTTGATTCACAAGTGTAAACAATGTCGAAAGCATGTTACATCGGTAAATATCTGAATGCATGTTACACTTTGGACAAAAACAAAAGAAAATTTTATATGAATGGTTGAAAAGTTTAAAGTTTCCCGATGGCTATGTTTCAAACTTGGCAAGGTATGTGGACATGAGGAAGTACAAATTATTTGGGATGAAAAGTCATGATTATCATGTGTTTATGCAAAGGCTAATTCAAATTGCATTTCGGGAGTTGCTACCGAATAAGGTTTGGGAAGTTATAACAAAATTAAGTTTGTTTTTCAAAAGCTTAACATCATCTGAAATAAAGTTGGTTGAAATGGAAAAACTAAAAAGGAAAATTCCAGTAATTTTTTGTAAATTAGAAGGGATTTTCCCTCCAAGCTTCTTTGACTGTATGAAGCATCTACCTGTGCATTTAGCACATGAGGCTAAACTTGCTGGTCTAGTTCAATATTCATGGATGTATCTGTTTGAGAGGTAATTATAGTAAATATTTAAATTAAAGTAATAACATATTTTAATAACAGAATTGTAATAACGCTATTCGCTAATGTAAGTATTTGCATCACTTGAAGAAAAAATGTCAAAAACAAGGCTAGAGTTGAAGGTTCGATATGTAATGCTTATTTAGTAAAGAAAGCAAGTACATCTTGTTCACATTATTTTGAGTCACATGTGCACACAATAGAAAGAAAAGTTCCTCATAATGACCATAAGGGAGGAACAGGTGATGCAAATGATAACTTATCCATTTTCACATATCCTGGACGAACATATGGACGTTCAACAAGAATGTTAATAGAGGAAGAAATAGAGGTTGCCCATGGTTACATTTTATTGAAATGTCAAGAGGTTCAACCTTTCGTGTAGTAAGTTTAAGTTGATTTTGAAATTGATTATTTGGGTTTTGAAAGTTAGTGTTATTCATAATTAAAATACATAATAATGTTTTTAGATTATATGAGGAATGGTTACACGAGCTAATGCTCGAGAAAACACAAGATGATATTAATAAAGAAGTTGGAAGACACTTTCCTCGATAGTTCGAAAAATATGTAAGTTTTCACTTACAATTATTGAAATGATTGAATTATAAGATTTACGTGTTTAAATGACATTACACTATTTAATATGATAATTTCTTTTGTGTGGGACTTAGAAAATCCAATAAAGAACAAGTCCATATGTGATCTTGTGAAAGGACCTTTGCAAACTGTTAAATCGTATCCATTGTATTTCGTTAATGGATACAAATATTATACAAAATATCATGGTCATAGCATGATAACAGTAAATAGTGGGGTTTGCATACAGGGAGAATTGATAGATTACTATGGTAAAATTATTGAGATATTAGAAATTGAGTACCTTGTATTGCCAATAAAGCAGAGTGTGATATTTAAGTGTGACTGGTTTAATCCAATTTCTAATGTTAGTACAAAAGTGCATAGCCGATACAATCTAGTTGAAATCAACAAACGAAGAAGATTTAGACAATTTGAACCTTTTGTGTTAGTGATGCAAGCAATCCAGGTGTATTATATCCCTTTTCCAGCTTATAATGAGATAAGCAAATTGGTTGGCCATTTGCAAAGTTAAACCTAATGGTGCTTTTGAATCATATGGAAAAGAAGAACAAAGAATTGAAAGTGAAGTGTTTCAGAAAGATGTTTATGAAATAAATGCATATGTCACATATGACGAGAATGAATCTTTGACCGATCTAAATAATGAATATGTTGAATTTTCATTTGGAGAGGATGAGGAGGGTGAGAGATCTAAATAGGAACCTGAGTTTGATTCTAATTCTTCAGAAAAAGAAAATGATGATGATTTTGATTTACAATTAGGTGATGATAGTGATTAATTTGTGTTTGTAATAAAATATTATATTCTATAAATCAATTATTGAATCAACAATATATTGTTATATATTGAATTGAAATTGATATTTCTAGAATATTCAATAAAATATGAATTTCATGTTAAAATATGCCACCAAAGAGAAAATAAAATATGATGTGACTAAGGTTTAGACCATAATTTGGAGCCAGTTACTTTCCAGGTGAAGCATCACATTTTGTAGTTGCAACATAATCAAATGTTGTATCTCTAGCTACTACACATGCAGATGAGGCATCACCTTCCGTACCTGCTACTACATCATCCAACAGCTTTACACCATCCACCATCCCCATACCGACAGTTGATGGAAGAACTTACATCACAATTGTCAACAATCTGTAAGTCAAAATATATGA
Source organism: Erythroxylum fimbriatum (assembly GCA_026770325.2). Classification (NCBI taxonomy): domain Eukaryota; kingdom Viridiplantae; phylum Streptophyta; class Magnoliopsida; order Malpighiales; family Erythroxylaceae; genus Erythroxylum; species Erythroxylum fimbriatum. The sequence goes on along the minus strand of JANZLH020000022.1, from coordinate 3,660,908 downwards.
AACACAATATGTTTATAATTAAGTTATAGGTTTAAATTTAAAAATGATATAAAATTGTTTTTATATTAGATTGATTTCGTTTAGACCACGCTCAAGAAACAAGACATCCAAATTCAAGGAGAAGATTAACCTTAAGAGTTATATATGAAAAAATATCGCTCAGGTGACAAAAGATTTTTATTATCAAGAGTTTGAGGTACAAAAAATATATTTTTGTATTTTTTGTAATTAATTTTTAAACATTAATTAAATAAATATTATAGGTTATAAGTACTTATCGTATATTTTTTCTTTTTTTAGAATTTTTTTTGAGATTCTGAATTTGACGTAGTTATTTATCAGTATGGGGAAGACGAACTCGTACATGTTATAGAGACTTTATTAATGCGATACACAAGATTGATGTAGGACCTCCTTGTATTTCTGAAGAAATATGGAGTCATTGGCAACAGTATTGGACATCACCTGAGACAATGTCCATTTCAGAGCGTAATTCTACTAACTGACATGGAGAACTGGGGCAGAGAATCTTCCCGTACACACTGGAGGATCTATTACCCACTACGAGCATACAGAGAGATGTATTTGATGTGTGAATTTTGGAATGACAGTATGTATATTATAGAGAATGATAATATTATAAATGTCTGATATCATATATGACTGTGTTGTTAAGTTACTTTCTTTGTTTAATAGGGGTAAATATCAAAAAAATAAAAGAAATTTTGCCAAAATTTTTGTAAATTGTAGTTCACTTACAGCATTTTATTCTGATGCAGGAAAAGTCTATGAATAGGAAGCTTACACCCTGTCAGCTCTTTTTGCACACTCACACTAAGAAGCATGACGATGTGACCTTCGTCAACACCAGATATAGAGAACTAAATGTATGTGAAATTTATGCTTTAATATTAATGCTTAATAATTATCGTTTATTAACATAAACATTTCCTTCTGATAGAACCAAATATAAGAAAGAATTCAACGACAGTCTCGACAGACTGAAGATGTTAATGAGAGTCAAACCTATCTTTATGCAATGGGTGGTAGGGACCGTTGTGGAAGGATCTTCGGCTTAGGTTCATTTGCGAACACATATTATTCGCAATCCTCTACATCCAGTACAACAACATCTAGTAGGCAATCCGCATCCAATAAAGTTCATAAGCTTCGAAACACAGTACAGGTACTGACACTCAGTTGCACCAGTCAATGGGGTACATAGACTAACTCCGTAATGAAATAGATGAGTTAAAGAGGAAAGGCAGCACCTCATCACAACATTAAGAGCATTCGCATTCCCCAAATGAATAGCGTAGTTGCAGTCATTTTTATGAATTAAATACTTATTGTTGTCAATAATAATTGTTATTATCAATTAAGATAATTTTTACTTTATATCATCAATTAATTTTATGTTTTAACAAATTAAATGTATAAACAATTCAAAATATTATCAACAGATAACTGATAACTGTATAAATTATACATCAATCATAAGATTATCAAATAAAATTAAATGCAGGAAAAATTTAAAAACAATAACAATAAATTTACCGACGAAAAACAAAAAAAAAGCAGTGAATTTACCGACGGACCACCATAATCTGTCAGTAAAATGCACTGAATTTACCAACGGACCACTAAGATCTATCGGTAAAATTAGTCGTGAATTTACTGACAGATTTTAGAAACTCGTTGGTAAAGTTACCGACAGAGGAGCTTTGTCCGTCGCTACATTTAGCAACCGAAACAAACTTTTCGTCACTAAATTTACCAATAATACAAAAACTACTGTCGCTAAATATAGCGACAGAACAGGATATATCTGTTGGTAAATTAGCGACGGAAAATTTGTACTCCATCACTAATTAGTACTTACAACCATTTCTCCGACAATTCATTCCGTCGCTAATTTAACTTGCCTATGGAAAACCTTCAAATTTTGTTGGTAATTTTTGCTACTAAACCTCTTTTTTTTTGTAGTGCAACAACTAGCCTATAGTCCAAGTTAGACCTACAAAAAAGTTTTTTTCAGCTGTACATATATTTTGAGGGCAAGTTAAGTCATGTTTCTATGAAGGGGCCACAGTTGAACATATTCGTATCAAATTAATTGAATAAACAAAGAAAAGAATAAATGAGGAAGATTCCAAAATGTGGATAATCTCATGACTACACAGAAGATTTGACTCTACTGGACATTAGTACAATAGTGCCAAGACTTGTTCTGATGCAAACTTGAGTTCCACTTTGCCCCTAAAGAACTGGGATCCCAAAAGGCTAGCTTCACAGGAACTTTTGGACAGAAAATTTCTATTTGTAAACTTATTTTCCAGATGCTACTTCTCTGAAAATATCACAACTTTCTTTCCTCTTTCTCAACAATGGAATTCCACGCCACACTTGTATAAATATGAGTATGCAAAGAAGCTAAATCAGGTAATAGATGCCACTGAGCTCTCTTTCAACTAAGAGATCCCATTCAACCCCACCATCAATTTCACTTTAACTTAATCCAAATAGAACTTGATTGAGAAATCTTGGAAAGGGCTTGGCAAGAGAATTACACTAAAACCAATCAGGTTAGATTAAATAGCAGCACTTGTTTACTTTATCGTTATCCTTCTACTTGGTTACGTAGATTTCAAGTGAGCATACAAGGGAATCAATTCTTGTAAGCCTTGTAAAACCATAGATCTACACGCACATATATTTAATCCAACTTTTGATCTAAACAATGAATTCAAGCTCAATCCAATTCATAAAACAATCCAACGAATTAGAAGATGAGAGCAGAGGTAGTACAGTAAAAAGAGAGTGAACTTTACCCAGATACAGAGAGAGCTCAAATCACTACGCAACTCAGAGAGCAATAGGGACTGTACCCACAAGTCTGACGTCTCTGAATATATAATTAATTAATGAGAAGCTTTGAGACGTCAAGCGTCAAATATTTGCTCTTTTTTTTTTTTTTTACATCAGGTATATTAACTTAGCCAGACTAATTCTAAGCCCCAACAACCCTACCTCAAGAGCTTAGAGGATGTAAATTTGGAACTCCAAGATCTCTCAGGTTCCTACGTAGCCTGTACATTTCTACGCACAAGGAGCATTCACATACTTAATTGTTCAGCTGATGATTGATCACTGGCCCCCTGCTCAGTATCAGGTTCCCATCAACCCCTAGGTTTCCTAGTAGCTCCAACTCCCACACTGCCGTTGGAAGCGAGGCGTCCGTAATTGATCCGATCAAAGAGCTATGTCAAGTGGGCTAGAGGATCATCAATAGGAACATGCCTATTTTCCCTCCTTTGGCGTGACTCGAACTCAAGACCTCTTGTAAGGAGAGCCTTAAGTGAGAAATCTGGACCAATTGATTGTTCTTTTTTTTTAACTACCGTAATCTTCATTATCTACTGTTGGTTTATGACCTACAACTAATTGATTAGCCGGTTATAATTTAGTGACAAATTATTTAAAGATATTCTTTATCTTGTACATGGTTAGATGTATATGATAAAGTCCATAGACTAATTGTATATTGCAAATGAAATTATAATGAGATTATAATTATAAAATTCATGATACATTTATGTGTTATGCCTAAATGTTCCTAGTCGTTGTTTTTTTCCTTATGAAAGAAGTAGTCGTTCTCATAGGTTAAAGTATAGAGATGCCTAAACAAACGTATGGATATTTGTTAGAGAACAAGTTCACTGAATAGACCCAATATGAGAAATCTATTTGAAACATTACTTGTATGTCTATGAAATTTTCATTTTGATGATTGTATAAGTGATCATTTAATTTTAGATCACCAAAGTCATCTTATATGAGGATTGTTACGTTTTGATACTATTTATGATATATTTAATCATAGGTTGTTTAATCGATAATCATTAGATGTGGCATGAATTATATGGAGATAATTGTGTGATTAAGATAAAATTCATCACCCTAAAATAACTAGGGAGAATGTTCCGTTGTTATCGATTAGTATTGATTTGAGAAATCTTTGGCCAAGGTAGAATGACGTTTTGTAAATAGTTTACAAATGTCATTAATTAAATTAATAGCTAATGGTGGAGAATTAGTATGATTGGATTCAAAATAAAGTAGATATTAATTCCATACTTTATGTATAATAAGAACATTGTATGATGAAATGATTAAATTATACAAAAAAATCATGCACGAAAAAATTAGTCAAAACCACTTTGACATTCCTAAATATTTGAGTGGTCATGATGCGTTGCTAGACATCAATTTTGATCTATAATTATAAATCGTTTAATTAGAGAATTAAAGATAATTTAAAAGAATTTTTAATTTATCCAATTCTAATTATGAATCAACATTATAATTTATAATCATTGTCAATATATTTGAGAACCTAATGGATCTCACGTATAGACTGGATTGAGGAAAGCAAATTTAATTTATTCAAATTAGACTTGATTACAAAATTTGAAAAATTTTGTACTTAAATATGAGATATTTAATAAATAAAGATTAATATGAGATATTAAATTTTATTTGCACATAACTGGTGTTTAATAAGAATTATTTGTAATTCTAATTAAAGTTTAATTGAAATTACAATTTAATTTCAATTAAATTACTAAAACGTCCAATGATTATTATAAATAGGCTTAAGCTCTATGGAGTTAGCACTTCTTGCTTAACCCTCTCTGTTATATAGATATTGTTAGAGGTTGGACACTTGTGCACCTACGGTGGTTGAGACGAATCGGTTTCGGAAATGGTTCGAGGGATACAACAAGATAAAGATCAAGATTCAGAATAAGATATGAATTAAGTTTCCGCTTTATTATGATTTGTATTAATCATTTTATAGAATTAAAGAGATCTTGATTTTCGAGAAATCAAAAGTTATGAAAAAGTTTCGTAAATATTCCGCTGCGGTCGGGATCAGATTTTGACCCAGTTTCTCAACATCTACATATTTCATGGAGAAGCAGGAATGATATAATCTGTTTAATCATAAATGAAATTCCATATAATTACACATAATTCAAATTTCAAAACCTTATAACATTTGTGAATATTTGAAAAGGTTTAATGCTTCTTTTGCATTATTGTGTGTATATATATATGTTTAAAAAAACCTTAGATAAGAGTTTTATAAACGAGGGAAAAGAACGAAAAAGGAGCAATAATAGATTGTGAGGTTGTAACAAAATTTCCTTTTCAATTGTTGGGTACATGTTGATATCTAATCTGTTAGCTATATAAAGTAAGAAGAGTGGGATTTTAGGGTTTGGGTTTGAGACAAAGCAGAAGAATGTGAGCCAAGCTAAGCTTAAGAGCAAGAATGGGCTGCTTTTGTTTTAAGCCTAAGACTAAAGATCTATGTTACGGGGCACAGGGTGATTGTTCCCATTTTTATGTGCCACCTTTTGTTCCTCTCCATCTATCCATCCATTAAATGTTAATAGATAGATGGATAGATGGAGAAGGGTACAGAGTGTCTCACGGAAATAGACACAACTGAATTAATTGATCTCCTATGTTACAGGTAGCTCTTCCTAAATTGCAAGTAGCTTTTATTTTTCTTTTACATTAAAAAAACGTAAGTAACTACTTCAATACATTCGATAACACACATTTATCCCTCCAGTTTCTGTATTTCCTAGATCGATCTTTCTTCTTCTTCTTCATCTTCTTCTAATTATCATCCACTAGGCAATCAAATTCTTTTAATTGAAAACATATATCTTTGAGTAATAGACTTTTACTTGTACAGTTATAGCTTTGAGTAATTTCTTTACTAATTTAAAACATGTTGATGATCTAAAATTATCATTAAAATATCAAATAATAAGAACAAGATAAATTTCCAAGTTTTAGTTAAAGTAACACAGATTAGTGATACCAATTAGTTCTTATGTGCTGCTGATTTTCTTAATCAATAGTTGTATTTTGAACTAAATCAATTTTATATATGTTCTTCTATCTACATAACGTTATAAGTCGAATGTTGGTGCAATTTTTCACGACTTGTGGATTTAGAGGAAATTAAAACTAAATTTCGTAATAAAGATTTATCATTGGGTTTATAAATTATTCATATCTTGTTATGTTTATAAATTAATCATATTGTAAAATTAGAGTGATCTTGTTTTTTATAAAATAAACAATTATTTTCTTCAACCGTTGTTTGTCTCGATATTCTAAGATTGTCAGAGATAGGAACAGGAGACTCATATAGGAAAATTATTAAGCTATACCAGCTTTTTTGCAGATACCGAATGCTGGGTAACGTTTAAGATCAATATCTCAAAACAAGAAAATACTGATAACACTGCATTATATGACTGACAAATTCACTTTAACATTTTCAAAGTCTTGGTTTGTACAACCTGTTGAATTTATTCAGAGTTACTGTGTAAGCTATTGTTATGGCACTCAGAGTCGTTCTTTTGAGCAAGAAGCTATTCCAGTTTTGCTGTATGAATTTTCCCAGTTCTTCCCATCGAACTGCCTAATCTCAACATGGTTCAGTGTTCCTGAGTCCACGCACCTTAACGTAACTGATACTCCATCTGGATTTGATCGTGGAACGTAGAATGACGTGATGCCACAAACTTTACAGAATTTGTGTTTTGCTGCATGTGTGCCAAATGTATAGGTTGTGAGGAATTGGTCGGATCTTTCAAGGAGGGAAAACCTCTCAGAGGGGACAATGAAATGGATATTGCCCCTCATGGAACAGTTAGAACAGTTGCATTGCCAAGCTACAACACTGCTTGGAGCTTGTACACGCCATCTTACTCTCCCACAGTGGCATCCACCATTGTGAAGTACCATATGCGAATCCATCGCTAAAGATGAAGTGTTCAAATATGTTGTCAGCAAAAGGTACTTCGTCCCCTCGGTAAAAATACCAAAACAATTGTGAATGTCATGCATCGCTAGATATTATAATTTATGTTCAGAAATGAGAACTATGTCTAAATGCTCACAAAAATATCAACATCAGTATCATGATGGATCAAATAGCAGGTAAAATGGGCAATTCACAGAGAAAATAAAATGTAGAAAAGATACATGTTAACGGCCAAAACAGATATCCTCACATTCTGAATCGTTTACAATTACATATTTGCTTGTACGGCTTAGCAAAACAAAGAGGAAGAAGTTGGCTGAGCATTTTCAATCATTAAGTATGAACACACTGACCAGTAGCTGACTTGTAAAATGAATCCTATGAACAACATGCCTTCTTATATGCAAGTGCAAAAAAAAAAAGAACTCGAGAGATTAAATAGAAAAATTAACTGAGGCCTTAACATCCAGAACTCACAAACAAGATACTATTATAACTAACTGCACAAATTAAAATTAAAGGAAAGGACAACCATTTCTCTCTTAGCCCTTTTTCTCGCCTCTTAACCCTTTTAAGCGGAGTCCCAACCACAGGATAAAAGAGGATAAAGGAAATCAAAAGCTAAAAGCACACCAAGTCAAACACTGTAATTGGTGTAAGACATCAATTTTACACATGGAACAAAAAATAGGCAAGTAAACTAATACAGCATCCATAGCTGTAACCTTAGAACCCGAAAGATTCTCAATATTCCTTAAAGCATTTACATCTTTGGACAAGATTGGTTAAAGGGAGAAACTGAAAAAAAAAAGGAAAAAGGTAAATAGTAAATTTGATATTTCATTAACATTACTAGATAAATAGCAATATATATATAGATGAGAAAACACGCTGTAAGCATCAGACCTCTTTCACTCTTGATTCACTTATTGCAACTCATATACACTTTCAGAAACCTGATTTTAGGCATTCCTATAGGAAACCCACCACTCAAAAGGAAGTAAAGAGATTTAATTCACTGAAGCCTTGAGTTGTCCTCTGGTAACCCAACTTTCAACACATAGCCGTTAAGTCTCAAGTTGATTGAGAAACAATATGAAATTCAGACGATTGATTCATTTGCAAAACAAGTTAGTCTAGCCTTTCAAAAAATAGAGGCCAAGTTGTACTACGAAACATACAAAAAATGAGCTCAAAAGGCAAGACAGATTGTTGAGATGTATTCTAAAGAAAAAACTCATACATTCAACAACAATGTATTAAAAGATGTAAAATATTGTGTTGCAGTTATGAAGAAAATCAAGACCACAGGTGGTATAGAAGAATCAATCGTCAGACAACAACTAGCCTGTTGTCCAAGCTAGACCTACAAAAAAGCTTTTCTTCAGCTGTACATATCTTTTGGGGGCAAGTTAACTCATATTTCTATCAAGGGGCCACAGTTGAACATATTCGTATCAAATTAACAGAATAAACAAAGAAAAGAATAAATGAGAAAGATTCCAAAATGTGGATAATCTCGTGACTACACAGAATATTTGATTCTACTGGATATTAGTACAATAGTGGCAAGACTTGTTCTGATGCAACCTTGAGTTCCACTTTGCCCCAAAAGAACTAGGATCCCAGAAGGATAGCTTCAAAATAACTTTTGGACAGAAATTTTCTATTTGTAAACTTATATTCCACTTGCTACTTCTCTGGAAATATCGCATCTTTCTTTCCTCTTTCTCAACAATGGAATTCCACCCCGCACTTGTATAAACATGAGTATGCAAAGAAGCTAAATCAGGTAATAGATGCCACTGAGCTTTCTTTCACCAGGAGATCCCATTCAACCCCACCATCAGTTTCACTTTAACTTAATCCAAAGAGAACTTGATCGAGAAATCATGGAAAGGGCTTGGCAAGAGAAGTACACTAAAACCAATCAGATTAGATTAAATAGCAGAACTTGTTTACTTTCTCTTTATCCTTCTACTTAGTTGCATTGATTTCAAGTAAGCATACAATGGAATCCGTTCTTGTAAGCTTTGTAAAAGCATACATCTACATGTTTGATATAAGCAATGAATTCAAGCTCAATCCAATTCATAAAACAATCAGAAAATTTGAAGAAGAAAGCAGATGTAACACCGTAAAAAGGGAATATAAACTTTACCCAGATGCAACTCAGATAGCAACGGGGACTGTACCCACAAATCTCCGAATATACAACTAGGACAGGACACCTAAGACGAAGCTTTGAGATTTCAGAGGTCAAATGTTGGTTTTATAACTAGTCCTAATCATTTATATATGTTGAGTTTAATATTTAAATTCAAATCTTTTAGTCGAATTCATAATATTAAGAATTTGTTTGATCTAAACCTCTTTTAATAAAGAAGAAATTGTGAGGCTGTAATTTCTAAAACTGAAACATAACAGTGCAGTAAGGCTATAGATTTAGTGACAAAATCTCCTTTTCAATTGTTAGCTATATAAAGTAAGAAAAGTGGGTTTCCATTTGAAACAAAGCAAGCTAAGAGCAAGACTCGGGTGCTTTTGTTCTAAATCTATTATTGGTACTCTTTGTAAATTACAATTACTTATTTTTCTTTTTATTATAAATGTTCAATCCACGAGTTAAAAAGCAGTGCACAACGATGCTACATTCTATTTCCTCTTGAGTTTCGAATTAGATAATGAATTGAGATCATAATTTCATCACAGAAACAAAATCCATGGCCTAATTTTCAAACTGAGTGCCCCCAAAGTGATACACATCAAACGATATGAAATGCTTTCCTACCCTTCAGCTCTGTGTCATTCATGCGATCCAAGAACTAAAAAGATACGTCTTTGGATCAAACTGACGTGTTTTGTCTCTCAATAAACACTGAACCCCAAACAGAACCCTGCTACAAACTTCCCCAAGTCTTGGGAGAACGCATGGGAAGTAAAAGGGAACTCCAAAGTTTTACAGTAGCAAAACATACAGTACCTAACATACATTATTGGATGTAAAATTGACTGCTGGCTAAAACAGGGGCTTGCACAGCTTAAATGTAAATATGAAATGTTTATGTGCAACTTATTGGGGCGATCAAAGTCAAAACCAATAGCTCACTTCTTCAGTAACTGCGCGCTGCATTGGGCCATAATCTTTGATGCCCTAGTAATGGAATCAGTCATATAGAAATTTTCTACAGCAGCCTTAAATGGCGTCGAACTCATCTTCTGATTACTCTCAGGCTTCAGAGAAAACCCAAAAGTAGCTGGCTCTCTCTCATCCAAACTTAAGAGATTTGGTGCCACAGTTCTGATCCGCGATTGGACGGCCCCAAAGTTATCATAAGGCAGTCGCACACCAGCAACTTCAGAAAGAGCCCGTAGTATCTTCCAATCATCCCTAGCATCGCCAACTGTTGGAACTGCAGGCAAAGTCTGTTGTGTGCAGCCTTCTGTGTTTTCATATGTCCCTTCCTTCTCACTGAATGCTGAAGCAGGGAGAATCACATTGGCCCGATATACACCACGATCACCATGATGCCCCTGGTAAACCACAAAGGCATCTTTTGGAATCTTGTCCAAGTCCGTGTCATCAGCACCCATCAAATATACGAACTTGGCAGTCTCAATGCTTTGGTTCGACTCTGGAACAAGCCCAAGGTCAAGAGCTGCAGCTTGGGCAGCATTATGAAGTAATACATTGAATCCATTCCAGTCCGGCCTCACAACATTTCCCTTTTTGGCAATGGCCTCAACTACTGAAAAAACTGCATCCTTGTCCTCTCGCTCGAAGAGCCCAGCACCAACAATTATGACTGGGTTTTTAGCATTTGATATAGTTGAAAAAAAGGGGTGGCGACCCTCAACGATTTCAAGAAGAGTCTGAGGACCTGTGCCAAGATGCTCATAATCATAGTTGAAGTCAGCTGGAGGACCAACATAACCAACCTTAGCATTGCTAGCTCGGACAGTCTTTCGGATTCTAGCATTCACCATAGCAGCTTCTACCCTTGGCTGCCAGCAAGTTTTAAAATACTAATCATTTAATGTAATAAAAAAGCAGCCACACAACAGGATGAATAAGCAAAACTACTCACTCCATCCATCCATAACATTTTCAAAAGAAAATAGAAAAGATGAAAAATGCGAAAAGAAAATCAACCAAAAAACAACATATTAAATCATCACATACACAATTAATATTCACATTAATCAATAGTTTTCAAAACGATATGCATGCTTAGTTAAATACTTGCAAAACTAAATGCACATTACGCAAATTTGGTTTCAGACTATAGGAACAAGGAAAGAGCACATGAAATTCCAATGCAGAGAAAGTAGCAAGAAAAGATTAAGAAATAATTAAAGAGGAAAAGGGGTATAGAATCTTAAGAGTCTGTTTATTTGTCAAGGACTTTTCCCGTTCCCATATCAATGTCTTTTTCCATTTATTTATTTTCATTTCCATCGGAAAAGTAAAAGGAACACAAAACCATGTTCGATTTGGTTAATACTGAAAATAGTCTGCTGTATAGAGATGCAACTAATTTTGCATAATCTTTAGTACCTACAAAAAAAATTATGATATCAAAACCAATGATGTCATTAATGAGTTTTCAAAGTTGAAAATAAGGAACACTCACTACCATTTTATAGAGTATATTGCCTATAACATCTCTAAAATTACGATAATTATATGTTGTCACTAGTTCAACAAAAATATCGTACACAAGTTTCATTAAAATAAGGTAATTAAATATATAGTAATACAATACTAACTATTTTATATCAAACATTTATTACATTTCTTCAAATTGAGGTGAAAAACCAAATAGACTTTTAGGATATAAAACAAATTTAAAAATATTTCTCAGAAAAGTATATAGAAATTTATAGTTAATTTTGACTGAATTTGAAATTTCAAAATCTTGTACAGTTATTTATTAAATAATTTATTTAACAAATACAAACTTTTCAAACCATACAGCAATTGTAAGAAATTGTAGAAAACAAGTTTTGGGCCTTTTGCAAATCTAACAAAAATTTAAAATTAAAAGATAAGTGGCCAACTGTTCCCAGTTTTCCAAATAGAAAGATGTTCATTTGCATTAAAAAAATTTATTTTTCCCATTTTCCTGCAAAAGAATTTGGAAACTTATTCTAGTATTCCACGACATATAAGCCTTAATTAACATTACATAAAAAAACAGAAGGAAACATGTCAATGAAAAAACTAAAAAATGTCACCAAAATTAGGTTAAATTTGGAAAATTAAATATTAAAACAGAGGTGCCCTCCTTTATGAAAGAAATTTTCTTCGCCCAAAACAAGCATTATGGACTCGCACTAATCTGAGTTAACAACTATAATCCAGTACTTATGCATTCCAAAGATTAAACATGTTAGTGTATTACCTGTGTACCAACCAAAAGGAAAACGTCCGCTTTCTCAAGACTACTAATGCCAGTATTCATAATGTACCCAGATCGTAGATCAGCATTTGGGCTTGGGCCATTTCCTTCACACCACACATTGTTTGACCCCATTCTGTTTAAGAAATCTTTCAGAGCAATCATGGATTCGGCATCAGATAACCGACCGGCAATCCCAACAATTTCCTCTGGTTTAACTTGATGGACAATCTCAGCAACCACAGTTAAGGCATCATGCCAGCTAACAGCCTTAAAACGACCATCAGATCCACGAATCATGGGATCATTCAATCTCTGCCTCTTAAGTCCATCATAACAGAAACGAGTCTTGTCTGATATCCACTCTTCATTTATGTCCTGAAATAACACCACTTGCGTGAACATGTCATTATAACAAATAACAAGTAGGAGCACAAAATAAAAAGGAATAAATCATTTGACTTGTCAAATTTCTTCTTTACCAAAACAAGGTTGCATAATATGCAAATAAAAGTCAGGAAAGAGACCAGACAATGTTCAAACAAAATAACTAAACAATGAATCTAAAAATCTGAGAAATCCCTCTGTGAGCACATAAAAAAGATGTAAATTGTCGGTAAAGAATAAGGCATAGCCAAACATCATCTTGCCATTCTATAAGAACCTCAGGTAGCTCTTACCAGTAACAGATCAGGTATAAACCAGGTAAGTAGACTATACAAGTCTAGTAGACAGCTTCAGTTCAAAAGTTCTCAAAAGTTTTATAGTTGGATGGTCCATGAGCAACCCAAGGAGATGCATGCAATCAGCCTATCTAGCTTTGACATATTGGACTCAAAAGATAAACTATTTAGATTAGCTATGTCTTATTCGTGCTATCAAAACTTTGGGGTTCATGTTGAGGTAAGATGAAAAACAAAAAGATTTGGACAATAACCTGACCATTCAATTTGAATGAGTTTGATCCTTGTGTGATTCAATTGATAACTCCTTACTCTTTAAGTATACAAATAACTTTTGGTCCTAATATCTATTCTTGAGTTTCTTCCTAGCCTTCTCTGAATTCCATACATCAACTCTTGTTTTTGAAGTCTCTCTATATCTTATCCAGGTCTTGGTTATAAAATATCTCCCATTTTGATGTAAGTCCTTGGGTGAAATTAATACCTAATTTCTCAACTAACTATACAGAGAGCAAGCAAAGATATATGGAAAGGGATCAACACTTCATCAACATTCTTTATTAGAATATCTATTATACTATAACTGGGGAATTGAAACTGCTGTTAGCCAAGACATTTTTATTTAATCCTGTACGTGGGGTGAGATCCTGCTCCTAGACAGAACATATTTCCTCACTTTTAGAACTATATAAAACTGATACCTATGATTCAATGCTATAACTTGTTATCATTCAACTAAATGCGTAAGTACAATTTAGGCTCAACTAAGTGCCTACATACAATTTAGGCAACCTCAATCATGGATTGCTTTGGAAATGAGATCAGGAACCTGAATCATAGGATAGGATAGATCATCATAGGCTCAAGCAAACTTCTTCCAAACAACAAGCTGAAAGTTTTCAAGCATACTTTTCAATGCTGAAATTTTTCAGAAGTGATGGAGAAAAAGGCCCAGACACTGATCTATCGCAGTAGATACATATTAAATTGCTTTCTACATTGTATAAATGAATAGTTTTAACTCCCATTGACATTTGACAGTGAATTTCAGCAGAAACCTAGAATGATTTTTAAACTGGTATATGGCAACCCAAATGCTATGGGTAGAAAAGTGCAAACCACAGGTTCCACGGTCCAAGATTAATCAAAGACAATAATCTATTCCATCCCCCTGCCACTCCAACACACACACACACACACAAAGAAGATACTACTAAACAATTCCCGTACTTGCTGAACAGATGACAAAACATTGAACCCTCTTCACCACAAAAGCAGTGCCTTCACCGCACAACGGAACTATGAATTATAAAAGGTGCAATTTAGTAGTTCATTTGACACAACCAAAAAATTTACCTCATTCAACCTTGGAATAATGCGCATAACCTCTGGACCCCTACTATCTATCCGAATGTTTGATCCAACTGCATCAGTAACATCGATACTCTCAGTTCCTTTCAATTCCCAATTTCGGGCTTTAAATGCAAAAGGCTTGGAGGTTAGAGCTCCCACGGGACATATGTCAATCACATTTCCAGAAAGTTCACTTGTCATAAGCTTCTCAACATAAGTCCCAATTTCTTCTCCACTACCACGGCCTAACATGCCAAGATCCTGCACGCCAGCAATTTCAGTTGCAAACCTGACACACCTGTACCATATAGAAAAATAAAACAAGAAATCATGCATCAAAGAGAAATATAACCATGTTACATAAAAACCATTGAACAAAATATTTCAAGAATTTCTTCTACTGAAGATTGTTCCTAATTAATACTTATCATTTATTCAAAACTTGGCAGTACTCAAAGATATTGACAGAAAAAACAATAGTCATCAAAATTTTCTGTTAATTTCAAAAACATGAGTAGAGGTAGGCCTGGGAACCCAAAAGTACACTAAAATTACATCACAAAAATATTATGCTTGTGCACGCTACCCCAAAGCAAAAGCCCTTGTTTGATCTGATAGCACTTGGAACTACTATGTGATAACCATCAAGAGCATTCCTCATAGACATATAGATAGAATCATTAACCTCATTCCTCATAGGATAACTGAATTTCAAAGAAATCAAACTTCAACTAATTTCAAGCAAAGCAAATGGGTCAACAAAAATAAACGTTTTGTTGCCTCCCCAAACATACATACATAAAAGGAATTATAAACTCCCTGCCAACTGTTGCAGTTTATGTCCAAAGAAGATATCAAGAAATAGTTTTATCTCTAGATGATAACCTTTTATAAAGCATTTGAAAAAACAAAACAATCTATAAATAGAACAAAATAGTGTTGAGTTCTCTGTCTGAACAGCTAATAACTTCAAGCCAACTATGAAGATAGGGAAACTTCTCTCACCAGACAAGTTGGGCCAATCAATACACTGTTTAAGATCTCTTTTAAATCATTCTTTTTCCAAAAATTACATCCTCAAATTTGACAAACATGGGTTAAAGAGAACACAAAACAAACACTAAGCAGCAAACAAGCGATATATCTCATAAGAAAGAGACCGTCAAATTCAAACCTTGTACACTGGATACATCTAGTCATCACAGTCTTCACTAAAGGACCAAGATTCTTGTCCACAACTGATCTCTTTACTTCAGTGAAGCGGCCACGATCAGATCCAAATGCCATGGACTGATCCTGAAGATCGCATTCTCCACCTTGATCACATATTGGACAATCAAGTGGATGATTCATGAGCAGAAACTCCATCACACCTTCGCGTGCCTTCTTTGCGAGGGGTGTATCAGTTTTAATCTTCATTCCTAAAAAAAATCAAAATCCTCAAGTAAATAAGCAAATCGAATCAACCCCAAAAGGTAAATTATACATAGTGTGAGTTACCAAAGATCCTCAACCAGAAAATCGACAGAAAAAAAAACAAAGACGACATTGAAGCAACATCAGCGTTTTCTCTGCATCTTACATCGCGGGTCAATTGGAATGAGCGAGTCAGAATTGGTTGTCAAAGAAAATTAACATGTAAAGTTCAGTCGATGCTAATTCACAAGAACAAAAGAAGAACAGTAATAGAATACCGAAGGGAGTACCTCTGTATAACTTATACAGTTAACGATTTTCCTTTTCAGATTTAGTTACAACACAAATAAAAATATAGGAATTTGACATGAAGGTTGTGTGATTATTATGATTACCAGGAAGAGCAGGCATGGCACAAGAAGCCACGGGCTTAGGAGACTTCTCAACTTCGACGAGGCACATACGGCAGTTGCCGGCGATGGAAAGGCGGCTATGGTAGCAGAATCGAGGAATGTCGACGCCAGCGACCTCGCACGCTTGGAAGACGGTGAAGCCCTTGGGAATTTTGACAGGATACCCACCCACAAAAACCTCGATCGCATCATCAGGGTTGGGGAAGTGGACACGTGCGCTGGGCAATGGGGTTCTGGGTGGAAGATCTGGGGTGGGCTGGGTGCTTCAACAGCAGCAGCAGCTTCCGGTGACTGATGGTGAGAGTCGGAGAAAATGGAGCGGAGGAAGAGACGATTTGCAGGAACTCCTCGCCAATAACCCTAATGCCTTTTCTATAGTACTCTCTCTGATATTTGCAACTTTAAGGAGTAATTAAATATCGATTTATTCAGCCTACTGCGACGTTTTCTCTAATAAAACGTTTCGATTTTTAATTTACAACGTTTTGTTGCTAAAACGTCCCAAAAGATACGATAAATTTGTGACGTTTATATAAAACGTCGTAAAAAATAAAATTTTTCATGACGTTTTAAAAAACGTCGTAAAAGTTCCATATAATTTGTGACACTTTTTAAAAAAACGTCACAAATTCTATTGATTTGTTGTAGTGCACCTTAATGGACACTTTGTACATCTAGAGTTCTTTCTGTTAGTTTCCATAATTTTTTCTACTGTGTTACAATTTAAGATTGACAATATTTTGGAGTTATCAAAGAAATCTTATAACTTTTGTTATCTTAGCCGAAGATTAATAAGATAAGGAAAAAAAATGTAGGTCGCGTGAAGGTATAAATAAGAATCCATAAATAACAATGGAATAACTATCTTAAAGTGCTATTAAAGGTCAAGTATGTCTCATCTCATCTAATCGCAGAAAAATTAGTTATAATAATAACACACTTACTCTTCAAATTGATTGTATTAATTAGGCTCATATGTATAGGATACAATTAGATAGCATCCATCATCGTTGGTTGGATGAGACTGCTAGTTGTAGCCAAATGATCAATTAAATTAGAGGTGTAAATGCAACTAAATGCCACTTTCTGTTTACTGTTTAACCATTCAAAATCTTATTGGTCCAAATTCAATGTTATGAATACCTCACTGATATCAGTATTGGATTTGGTTTTAGTACGATAGGGTATTATATCAATCAATACCAAGTACTATTTCGAATAATTTTAAAAATTACAAAATAATCTCTAAATTTTTTTAAATTACAAAGTATTCCCTAAATATATTGTGCTATATAATTTTTAATTTTAAATTATACTTCGAAAAATTATAATAATATAGATTTGAAATGACAACTATCTTTTTATTTCTATTAATATTACTTTTATATTTTTAAATATAAACAATAACCACAATTAATATAAGAAAAACATAGTTTAATTATTATAAAGATATAAAACTAAGAATAATGCAAAGTATTTAAAATTTTACAATTTACGTTATATAATAAATAATAATTATATCAAAACATTATATAGTAAGGACCATGAATAAAGTATTATAATTTATAACAAGAGTTCATATTGAGGAACACAGCCAAGTAGAAATAAAATAAGAAATAAAAATAATTACACTTAAAATTTTTATATTTATAAAATTTAACATATACATCAAATACGATTGAAATTAAAATAAAAGAAAAATGAAAAACCTAAAACTTCATTCAATGGAATATCCGCTCAAATCTCATTGACCTCAATTTTTATTTTGCACAAAAACCTCATTATTGAGAGACGTCCTGTCATTGTCATCATTTAAAATCATTGCACAAAATAACATGTCAATATTTTTCCATCCAAAATTATCGTCCAAGTCAATAACATCTATGAAACTTAGTTCCTCAGAAACCTAATATGCTAAAAGATCAAAATGGACAAGGAAAATTGGATTTATAAAACTACTTATTCTATGAAGAGACTTAGTAAACAAATAAAATTTAATTATTAATAAATTACAAGAAATTATATTCAACTTAATAATGATAATAACATACCTTTTTTGAAGCTTTAAGTTATATTGAACAAAGACCAAATTATTCAATATTTTATGTTTCAATCTATTTCTTTATTTTTTTTGGATGGATGAATTCAAATGTGATTCAATTCATTTCACACTTAGTTGCACTCACACATTGACTTGGAATTTTAATTACAAAACTTTGTAGTTTTGGAACACCACTTCTGAATTGGTCCTACCAAGCAACCTTGGAACACCACTTCTGAATTTTTCCTACCAAGCAACTGTAAAAAAACATAAGTATCTTTATAAGCAAAATAAAGTGATTATTAATTTCAAACAAGTAATACAAGTTAAGAAATATATACCTAAATTAAGTTTTTATCTTTAACAAATTGCAATGTGCATCTTAAGATCACAAGACACATCTTTGTATACCTCTATTTGTGAGCTAGAAAGATCGTGTAACAATTATTGTGATATTTAATAGCATTTCTCTATTAAATTTAGTTTTCTTTGTAAAACTTGGTTTAAAATAGCGCTATGATTACAAGATGCCCCAGTTGTAAGCAAACAAGAGTAAAGTTGTTTTCCCCACCTTTTATTGATGACAGTAAGATAAGGTTTATATAAAGAAGACATATTTTTTAGATTGACCTTGATTGTTTCCTTCGCAATCTCTATGACATCATAAAAATAACCCTTTCTTTTGCTTCTCATCACTATCGTCCAGAAAAACACTCTCATTAAAGGCTCATAAACTTGGATGAAAAATTGATATTGGGACCAAAATTTAAAATCTTTAAGTATAATTTTAGAAACCTCCATTCTAGCATTAGACCTAACATATTTAGACATAACCCTCTTTTCTCTTATAAACATTGTCTTTGATCCTTCTTTATTAGAACAAAATACTGAAGTGATAAGAAGTTAGTTGTAAATCTTGTAATGGTAAGATAAAACAAATTGTTATAATTGCTAAAACTCTTTCTCATCAAATTTAAGACTCGTGCATGTTATAGATGAACTTTATCATTTTTATTGCTTTTTGTACAATTTTACCAATGATAGGAAAGTATTTAAGATCTTATATATTTTTCAATAGCAAGTCAATGCAATGTGCAGGACAATAAGTCCAATAAAAAGTATTATACCTACTTTGCAACCTTTTTCTAACTACTTTATATGCAGAATCATTGTTAATGATGAACTGTATAATGTTTTCAAGCCTAAATTTATTCGCAACTTCATCAAATATATGAAAAAGGTTATCAACATTTCTAATAAGGCCAGATGTATCAATAGATTTCATAAACATTATCACTTTAGTAGAATAAACTAAAAAATTAGTAATAAGCTAATGTCTTCTATTTCACCAACCATCAGACATGATTGAACACCTATAAGTTACCTAAGTCATTATTCATTCATCCAAATAACTTTTTATTTCATAAACAAAGATCCTCAAAATATTACCTCTATACTCATCAATTGAAGGAGCTTTATATCTTGGATAGTACGAGGCAATAATGTCCACTATAGGCCAATAATAACAAGACTGGGCAATATTGAATGATATACCTACATGATATCACCATCTGGCTATTACCATGTCAACATTATGAGTTGTTTCTTTAGATTATAAGGTACTACAAGTCAAAGGTTAAGCTTTTGGAGTTGCTCGTGGTGTAGAAAAGTTAGACATTTGTCTTCTTCTTTTCCACACATCAAGTGCAACAATCCTTTCTTGTTGGGTAGGAATACCACCTCCAATATCCTTAACATCATCTTGACCATTGAAAAAAGGACTTCAACTACCAATTTTATTATTTAATCTTTGCCTTTTATCTTTTTCATATTAATACTCTTTAAGAAAAAGTTTCATTTGTCATTTTATGTAATGACTAACATTTTTACAAGGCTCTGCATCACCTTTGATTTTAACTAAATGTTTCTTTAATTTAGTGATTCTCCTACCTTTCAAATGTTTGTTACAATACAAGAAAATAATATAGTTCTTCATATTAGGAACCAATCTAGAATGAGTCCAAGGTGGATTATAATATTTTTTGAAGATATTGAATTACTGGGAGTACTTGTGTAACATCCCACATCACTCGCTTACAGATATTGTCTGCTTTGGGCTTTGGCCCAGCCAAGCCCTCACGGTTTTGCTTTTCCCAAGGTCTTCTCAGGAGATCACCCATCTTAGAACTACTCTCACCCAAGCACGTTTAACCTCGGAGTTCTAATGGGATCTGGTCCATTGGGTCATAGAAAACGCATCTGTAAGGGAGAGGTATCCATACCCTTATAAGGCATACTTCGTTCCCCTCTCCAACCGATGTGGGATCTCACACTCT
>JANZLH020000022.1:3624483-3640311 GCA_026770325.2 Erythroxylum fimbriatum | reverse complement strand
AATAACTTTGAATTTCTGTTTCTGACAGTATGATGTGATGTATTGTAAGCACTGTTTGAGATGTTGTGTGTGAACTAATCTGCTTTGATTGTACTGTCTTGGGTGGCATCCACATATCCTCCCAGGGGGTATTTGGGTGTTACACTATACTATATTCCTAGTGAATAAAATGTTTAAAAAGTGATAAAGCCCTAAAAGAAAAGCCTTTCACTTTCTTTTGTTTTATTCTTTAGCTTTCACTAAGGTTAATGGTGAATGTTCTAGTGATACGTATACTTTTATGTGTCAATGCTACCAAAATTTTCACTATACATATTATTAATAAGCAATATAATAGTAAGTAAAGGTCAAATCCTATAAAGAAGTGTGGATTAGAAAGCATAATATTGTTAATTAGTCTAAGAATAATAAATAAGTAGATAATTTTGATGGGTTTTTTAAACAATGAAATATAAAATAAATCTAAATCTAAACTTAGATAATACTTAAGAAAAATGATAAGAAAATTAATCAAAATAGAATTCAATTAAATAACTATATTTAAATAATTACTTCCCTTAGTAATTCCTTTACCTTTACAATTCAATTAATTGAAATTGGATATATTCTTTAGACCAAAATAAATTTTTAGACACTAAATTTGCATTCTCTCAACCTATAGTTATCTGCTCTCTGGTTGGTTAACCATATCTTTACTATTCCTAACACTTATTTGAATGCATTATGCTTTATAAAATCCCATGAATGGTTTTTCCATAATACCATAAAAAGATCAAGTAGGTCTCTTCTGAGCCCTCCATCAACCCTTTTTACCTAAGCCACAATATACTTAACAAGAAAGCTCTCTTAAGCTATTTAATAGATAAATTAATATCATATTTAGACTTCATAATGATTAATCAATATTATAAATAATCAAATATAGCTTATAGAAATACATCTTATATCATAATTAAATAAAATCAATAAGAAGTTAGGATAGATGTAATTTTATATAAACTCCAATTTTCTACCAACAATTTAATTTGTTTAGATACTGTTTAAACTAAAAGAATAAGTTAGAATTGATTTTTTGAGAGTTAAAGGCACAACGCATTTGGAAGCTCTAAATTTCTTGGAGCTTTGGAATCATTCTAGGTTACTTGCATCCGCTTCTTCTTCATCAACAAGTAGATTATTACAGCATTTTTCATCTTCTTCTCCGACGGACAGCAGCAATAACGGTTGGCAATTTTTCATTGACGGAGCGGTATTCCATCGTGAAGGTAAGCTTGGCTTTGGAGCAGTGTTGGAGAGTGCTGAGGGAGAGTTTATTAGAGCTTTTTCTGGTCATTATGTTGGTGGTGCGGATCCCTTGATTGCGGAAGCACTAGCACTTCGACAATCCTTGCAAATTCTAAGACAGCAGCACATTGAAGACGGTGGCACTATTTTTATGAATTCTCAAATTTTGTTTTTCGCACTTAGCTCACCGGACTTTGATCTTTCCGAGTTAGATACTGTTATTTGTGATTGTAAGACTTTAATATTATCGCTACCAAATATTTCCTATAGGTGGATTCGTAGGCAAGCCAATAGACGTGCTCATTCTTTACCTCAAGCATCTATTCGCTTTGCGCATCTACGGATTTGAGTTTCTATTCCTCAGTTTCTGAGTGAATTTTATCATCATGAATGAGAATTTGAGTAGTTTGCTCTTCAAAAAAAATACGCAACGAAATCGATCTATCGTGTTTTTATTCACTTTTAACTTTGAAAACTTATTTATCAAAAGCATATTATGTAGCTCAATGTACATCTCTTCTATTTTTAATTCATTGTTTACTTATTAATAATATATATTTTATCATAATTATTAATTTAAAATACAGATGAGTAGTGGAGATTATTTGGTGACAGTGTTCCAGCATTGAGAAAACTCGCTATTAGGTTACTCAGTCATACAGCTTCTGCATTAGGTTGTGAACGTAATTGGAGTGTTTTTTAACGTATTCATACCAAAAAAAATCGTTTGGAACATCAAATACTTAATGACTTTGTTTACGTTTTTTATATTATGAAAATGAAGAACAAGTATTTTACTATTTTATAGTTTTTTTTATTTCAATAATTTTATTTTTATTATTGATTTTATAATTTCTTTATTATGTATTCAGATCGTTTAGTAAGAAGAGAACATATGATTCAGTTGATATTGATTGTATTGAACATACTGATTTTTGGAACAAAAAAAAGAACCATCGCCTTATCTTGATTATAATGAACTTGAAAAGACGATTTATGATGTTCAGTTCATATTTTATTTTAATCATATTTAAGTTAAAATTATATTGTATTACAAATTTACAATTGAGAATAATTTCATACATTACTAATTTATAATTTATTTTAATGCAGTAAAAGAAGTTGATGCAAATGCTTTAGATGAAAGTATAGTCTACGAATCTTTAAATAACGTTGGAGAATTTGAAGCTTTTGACGATGATGAAACACAACCTCCTTTAAAAATATAACTTTGATTTTTATTGTTATTTTAATATTTATATTAAACTCATATTTGTTTATTATTAATCTATTATATAATAATAGACATTGGTATATTTTTATTTCAATAAAATATTTTATTTTTATTTATTCTTATAAGTTTTAATTCTTATTTATTATATACCGATTTTATAACAGTTCACTAACTCTAAGCCTTAAACCTTTCCTTCAACCGATTCAATCCCCAAAATAAAAACCACCCTGCTCGCTCTATAGTTGATTCTAATTTCGATCAAAAGGACATTGGGTCTTGGCATCTAAAGATTTGCCGAGGTTAATTGAGTACAAGATTCACCCATTCTAGCCACAGTAAACAGTTGAAATAACTTCAAACGTAGAGAATTCTAGTGTAGGTACGAAGACATTTAAACTTACATTCATTTCAAAAAATTTTAAATAAAACGTATCGTTTCGTCATTCAAATTGGGACTATTACACAAGTTTTAGCTAACTATATTACACAAACCCAAACCCACAGCATTCATTGTCCGGTCATCATTATCATCACTCAGTCTAAAATTTCGCAATAAAATAAAATCTCGAGAAGTCTAATAGTACGCATTCGATGTCTAGTCAATTTACACAAATTATTATAACAATCATAAGAATTGAAATGCTAATAAAAAGAAGGGGAACGGGATTACAAGTGTTTGATTAAACTATCATTTTCAGAGGAAATCAATCACTTTTGTCCAATTAGAATGTGAAATATAACACAATGGGGTTTCCCTTGTAACAACTTGACATATAAGCAACCCCCACAAATAATAAATCTTCTAAAAGAAGCATTCATCATTTGAATAGCTTTAGCTAATAATATTAATGAACCTTAAATAGACTAGTGGCAGCATCCTAGGGAGAATTTGACAATCATATTGTTCAAACACTGTAAGCAATTTGATCCTACCATTTGGTTATCGTGCATGTATGCCCTCAAAAGGAAAAAGTTCCTCAATCCCGTTTCAAAGACTTGGTGATGAGGGCACTGACAAGTATTATTGCAAGGTAAGCAAAGAGGGTGATGGCAATCCCTCCTATTAAAACAAGGTGATCAAATGTAGAATTCTGTACTGTATATACTCGAACACCAAGTCCATTCCAATTACTTTCTGTCCAAACTGGGTCGACCACTCCCATAGTATCTGAGGAATTTGGTGGTAAAACATTCCAAGTTCCAGTTCCAGTTTCAAATTTCAACCTGGTAGAATATGCTGGTACATACCTGCAATGTTCCACACAAACTCTCACTCCGGAACAATCAACTAGAAATTGTCACCTGACAAGATAAACATGCTTAACAGAAAATGTCCTATAGTTGATTTGACCAAGTGAGTATACAAATCGGGGCAAGGATGGACTAATGTTTTGTAGGAACAAATGTATGTTGTTAATGAATATGATATACTATATGCACAATTGGACACAAGGAAAAAATGAAAAGTAGCTTTAATATCTTAGCTGGAAATTTTGTAAGATGGGTTTTATAGTCGATCTAATTAAACTTCTCTTCACTTTTGGTGCTATATGCATGGTAGGAAGATTCAAAATCTAGTGCAGTTGACAGGATTCTACTGGTGACACCCATTCAAGGATATTGTACATGCATCTTGTGGCACAGAAATGCTCCATATCTTTCCAACATGTGGGTTTGACACTGAAAACTACTCTCTGAAGTTTTGAACAAAATGTTTAACATGAGTTTGATTGAATTTCTAATTCAAAACACTAGTTTCAACTTTCAACAAGTAACCTACCTGGTTGTGGAAATAACACAAACTCCAACTCCCTTCTCATTTGTTTCTGCTTTGATGCACACTTCTCCTGTGTTGCTGCAATCTTGTGAACAGCTAAAGCTAGCAGTCTCCTTAGGTACAGAAGTTCTATCGGCCAAAAAGTTCCATAAGAATCTGGAAACATCACCGACATATCCAAGATATGGAGTCGATGAAGGTTCCCCAACAACCACACCAACATAATGACTTGGGCACGTTGTTGATGGAGATATATAATTCTTCACCAATTCACAAGATAAGCCCGGTTCACATTCTAAGAGACAACCCATGAGTTCTTCAACCAGAGAGGCATTTACACTGATAGCACTCAGACTTGAACTACTAATAGTTTTATCGCCACTAGCAAGGATGTAAAGGGTGCGGGCAACAAGAGAAGCCGCTGCCACTATAGCTGAAGAATTTATTTTTGCTGCATAAAATATATCAATCAAGAACTTGCTGTATTTATTATAAACCACATGTATTTCTTCAGGATGTCCCAAATTTATAAAATTGTTTCCATTGAACTCTTTTAGAATATTGATAGCAATTCAAGATTTTAAAGATTGTTTTCCTAATCTGTCACTTTCTCCATCTCCAATTATTACATGAGATCATCAACCGAGTTTCAAAATTTTATAGAATGGATTAAAAAGGAGAACCAGAGAATAGGACAAGCGAGAAGTAGAAAAAGGACTGCAAGAATAAAATGACAATTGAAATAGATACAAAAATTTGAGGACTATGTCTTGAAAAGAAGCCCACATATCAACATAATCCAACATCATCTCACCATCATTTAAAAATTGCATTGAGTAGGACCAACAAAAATCAGCACAAAGTGCTCCTTTTTACATTTTAAATATATTTTAGACTCGATCAACAGAAGTAAAAGTATTAGGGCTTGGCAACAAACATGTACAAAGAATTAGGAATTTCAACATCATTATCCTCAATTTCTTAGCAGGTAAAACTTAACTTACAAATGTCATCAAGGTAACTATGATAGAACTTGTTGCTGAACGAACTATCGAAATCTTCCAGTACAATCCCAGGAGTTGATGAATTCTGCTGGCAGGTAGGAGAATATTAGCCACGATACTTGCATATCCCCATAATACCATATCTTTTCTCAGACAAGAAACAGTCTTCAAATTATTGCTATCCAGTATCCAGTCATAGTTACTCAAAACAAAGCTAATGCATGAACAGGAAAGCGAAAATCCTTTTCACCAGTAGTCATAAAAGGAAG
Organism: Erythroxylum fimbriatum; assembly: GCA_026770325.2. NCBI lineage: Eukaryota > Viridiplantae > Streptophyta > Magnoliopsida > Malpighiales > Erythroxylaceae > Erythroxylum > Erythroxylum fimbriatum. The sequence continues at coordinate 3,634,743 of JANZLH020000022.1, read as the reverse complement.
TCACTAATCCCAAATGCTCTTTACAGGCAAGTTAATCACAAATTTGAATTCCGAGTAAGAGTAGTTCAAATTTCAATGACAAGTGGGGATTTCTAAAAGAATCCAATATTTGACAACAGGACAGTGTCAACATTTTTACCTAACCTCGCTTGTCCTGCACTTGCCAAATTAATCAAACAAGATATAATGGGACAGGTATCCCGATGCATTCTATCAATTTTATCCTGACACCCATGTCAAATCCCTCTGGAAAACTTTGATATAATTTCCACTTGCAGAAAATCCCTTATTCTTTAAATATGAAGGAGTTATTGCCATTTTCTAAATGTTCCTTTCGTTCTAATCAATAGCATGCATCCAGAGAATTTGACAACTTCACTGTCACGTCACAATTAAACTGGATATAAATTGGATACGGTGCCCCTTTCATCCTCCTTCCCAGTACCCATATACTACCCTACGTACTGAAGCCAGAGTTAAATATCCCAAGTTAACACAATGGATAAAGGGATAAAATACGAGCATAATCTTATATTTCAAGTTTTAATGGGTAATTAGAGCTGCAACGGAAATGGAATATTTCTATGGAATTTTTGCAATTTCTACTAATTCATGCAAAAAAGACAACAGTAAAAGTGTATGACCAAAACAAAATCAATGCATAACGTGTCTCAGAGCTTTGTACCTTCCTCAAGAATGCCATCAATGACGATGGAGGAATCCCAGGATTTGAAGTGCTAGAAGATTTAATCAAAATATTTTTGGATTTTAGGGAATTCTGAGCACGTATCAAGGCATTCAACATTTCGTTGGTGGTAGATGATACCTACACTGATAAATGCTAGAATTAGTCTACCTAAATGAGCTCAAAGCTGAGATGATAATCAATAAATACATCAAGGGAAGTCGTGCAATGATGTGGCATAATTTTGCAGACATTCTAATGAAAATTAACAAGAAAATCGTTTTATAATTTGAGAAGAAAGCAAGTAGAGAAAGAGAGAATATAACTTGTCCTCTATGATGTTGATATTATTGGATGAAGAACCTAAAAGCATGTACAAGTGAGAATATTATTCAAATGAATGAAAATCACTTTATAATTTGAGAAGGGAGCAAGTAGAAAAAGAGAAAGAATGTAACTTGTCGTCTATGATCACATTAATATTAATCGATGAAGAACCTTAAAGCATGTATAGTGAGAATATTATTCAAGTGAACTGACAGGCTAAACAGTTGAAAGAAAAAAAAGAAAGCACTGGAAGAGATAAGAGAAAAAGAATTGACGGAACGATAAAGTTAGTTGGTGTAAAATACTAGTCAAAATAGTTTCACTTTGTGTATGACGAGTAGCCATTTCCATCACTTAATGAGCTTCAGGACAATGAAATCACCACTTAATTGCTTCCAGAAACTTTCTTTTCATGAAGACCCATATGCACATTCAACAAGATGAACTCTCCTCTTCTGATAAAAAGAGATTGTCCATCTAACTAGAAATTTTAAATGGCAAGAAAACTCAACACATGATTTCAATCACATCCAAGCATATTTGTTGTGTGAGATTAAGATATTGATGTGAGTGTAAAAGATGACGATTCCTGTTAAAGGTATGTAAAACATATTCCTAGTTAAACACAATCCTTAAAGCTTTTAGTTTGACAGCTTCTTGACATAGTATAAGAGTGACCAAGAGATCTCAAGTTCAAAAATGCTACCCTTGCCATGTCAAAGAAAATTTTGGTTTCTTTTGAGCTTTTTCCATATCGTCAACCAAACTGACTTCTAACTAAAGAAGTCTCTATAGCTAAATATGCTACAACATTCCTTGTCCCATCTAAGAGTTTAAACATTTGAGCTGAATAAGTTTTTACACTCCCCAATATTTTTTTCCATGAATACATTATTAACTTCAATGCCATTTTGCATCAAAACACATAAATGTGAGAAATCCCCTAATTATCAAAATGGCATAACAATCAACCATCCAGTAATCTTCATGTTTAGAACTTCTTGAAGTCTATCTAGTTGGTAATAATACACTTGGAACAAAAATATCTGTAATAGAAACTAGCAATGAAAAAAAAAAGAAATAGATGGAACCTTTTATCACTATATTGATCTGCTGCCCAAGTTTACAAAAAGGCAATATATAGCAGCATCATTGCATATACACCAAGCGTTAAAGCATGCATATAAAAAATAATTAACAACAACTCAGCTTGGAATTTACATTGAAGTAAAGCTGTTCAAATAGAGCAAAAATACTGCAGTTTAAGCTTGGAGAATAAATTAATTCATACCCCTGCTGCATGAGCGAAAAAAGTTGCATTGCCTCCACTGATGCCTTTACCAACAGATCCTATTTCTAGAACCTACAAAAATAAGTTAGCACATTAACTGCTAACCTCATCACATGTTAAGACGCAAAGAAAATAAGCACCAAAAGAAGCAAAATACAGCCACATATCAACTTACATACGAAATTCATGCACCTTAAGGTGATATGGAATACAATTATAGCACTTCGTTTTCTTTTTTGGATGCTAAGGGGGTTTCAAACCATTGAGCCACTACAACTAGGAGAGAAAGGGAAGGGGATATGTCAATTCAACCAAAGGGTCAATGGCATGCTACTACAGGACTTGAATCAAAATTCTTTAACAGGCGTTATTCACTAGTGTGGCTTTTATGTTTGTGAAAGTCTATAACTTAATAAAATCTGCAATATCAAAGCTGGCAATTCTGTTCTAGACATCTTGGAGGGTATGAGAATACCATATCAATCAGTGTGCTGTTGAGGCCTTTAACAGCATCTGATTGTAAATCAAGTTCCAGCAGAAAACGCCTGCTACCAAGATAACCCCAGGCCTCCCCAGTGAAAACTGCAAAAACAAGCTGTATAAATTATTGAAATCGTTAGCCAAGTCAGCTGTTACAACAAAATGTAGTTGTGCTAGATTATGGAATTGACGACATTAAGTTACTAATTCTGAAAAACTAATTATTACATGTTAGGGATGTTACCGCAGCTGGAATATTTACCCAAGAATGGGGTTGTCCAGCTGACAAAATTTTTTACTAATAATCAGTCGAAAATGCAAGTAATTTAACCAGAACAAGACACAATCAATCAGTAGACTTTTAAACTTTACTTCTTTTCACTTCTGTCACGTATATTTACACATTAATTACATGCAGCAACAAGCAACTCATTACATATTGAAAGGTTCTCATTATTCTTTAACAGGTTGAAAATTTAAACCAAAATCCTAAATGTATTAGAGTAAACCTGGAATCTATGCATAAAGTCCAATTTTCTTATACAGTGAATTATTACCGAGCATGAGATATATCGTATTATTAGAGGTTCATTTGTATTCCTTAAGTTGAATGGAACATGAATATAAATGAACCATACAACAGGCTTTAGGGTCGAATCATTTTGTTCGTACACTTAGTAGGAGGGAGGGTGGAAATCAAAAATTGAAAAAAAGAATGAGATACCACATTCCCACTCCCTCAATTCTAGTACTAATGATGATTAAGAAGCAACTCAACAGAAACTATTGGATCTGTTAAGGGAAAATTCAAAGATCGAGGACTACGCCCAACTCGTCCAAGTTGATGAAGGTATCTTCCTATTCAAGAATAGCACATATGAAGGTAAAAAGTTATGCAAACTTCACATCTTGGCTTTTATTCACTAATTGCACATGAATATTGACGGGTGGCTTCTCAGCCTCCTAAAACAGAGGTGCTAGTTGAGAGGCAGAGTTTTTCTCTAGAAGAAAAAATTGGTGCCAATGATTTTTAGTTAAGTTTCATAAAACTCCTATAGAAAGTACTTGACTTTGGATGAAAAGTTGAATCAAATTGAACAGAATTCATTGGGTTCTTTCCAAACAGTATATGTGGATTTCTCAACAAAATCAAGTTTCCCATAACTAGGGAGCTGATGCAGGATAAATAGTCTAAAGTTACTGAAGAATGGCATTTTCACATTACCATAGTGCAAGTGCTCTCCATGCTAGAACTAGAATGAAATAAAATGCCATCCTTGTGATATTAAAATTCATAATAGTTTGATTTTGGATGAAAAGTTGAATCAAATTGAAACAGAATTCATTGGGTCCTTTCCAACCAGTATATGTGGATTTCTCAACAAAATCAAGTTGCCCATAACTAGGGAGCTGATGCAGGATAAATTGTCTAAAGTTACAGAAGAATGGCATTTTCACATTACCATAGTGCAAGTGCTCTCCATGCTAGAACTAGAATGAAATAAAATGCCATCCTCGTGATATTAAAATTCATAATAGTTTGATAACGAGCAAAATAAGTATGTATCACAGTGTGACCATAAAAGGAGGTAGTACAACACAGTGTGACCATAAAAGGAGGTAGTACAACTTCCTAATTTAAACTAATTTCTCAATGGTCATCACAATTGAAAAGCATTCATTAAAATAAGATTTTATCAATGATAGAATAGACATAATTTGCCAATTCCTGAAACTAAACTTATAGGTATGTTTTGCGGGAAATATTAATCCCACAGGCCACATTAGTGTATCCAAGTCATTTTTAGGGTTTAATTGTCTGTGTTAGATTGTAATATACTGTAGATGTTTTTTGCTTTTGGGGTTAAGTTTAACTTCTACTACTGTTTGTAACTGACATTTCAGGATCCTTTCCCAGCTGTTTGGCCATCAGATAAGTGTTTAGCCAAGTGCTAATTTTCTAACTTCTACACCTTATCTCTCTATGAAGCTACTTGAACTTTGTCCTTCGATGCCCATGCTACTTCAAGGAGCAAACTTAATTTCTTGACATAAAACTTACCTTAAAAATTGACCTATCCGTAAAATTTCTGAAATATTCTTTAAGATGAATCTTATGACACAGATTGAAGATAACCAGCAAAATTATACAACACTCTAAAATGGTTCTAACAATGCATAAAAAATGAAACAATTGGACAACTAAATAAATATCAATGCATATGGCAAGAAAACTCCAAGAATGGTGAGCTGTTATTCTAACAAATTATTGTACAAAAGAAACCAGTCTGATACACACCTGCTTACTAAGATCACTCAACCCATCCAAACGTGATAGTGAGTCAACTGCTGCTAACAAGGTAATCAGTCCCTAAAGACACTCCAAAGCATAATTTGTATTAAGTTTATTAGAGAAAGAAAACAAATTATCATTACTTTGCACCAAAGGAAAAGAACTTACAGAAATTGGAGACTCTGCACCCATGCTTTTGTCTCGGAAAAATGATGCAGAATCCATAGTGGCTACTGTCAATATGACGGGCTTCATTTGATTTGAAGATGAAACATTTACAGGAGGGAGTGATGACCAAACACTGCCACATTTAAGACAAGCAATTATGATGCAAAACTTAAACAAGACAATCATAACCTAAGACCCAATCTGACTAAGTAAGAGACATTTAACTTTCCCAAAATAATAGAGGTCTTTTTCCATGGAACAGTTCATTAAAATAACTGCATGATATAATGAGCCACATTGCTTGAAGCTACTTAAATTCACTATATGAAGAGAAGAATTTGGGAACTTAGAAAGAAATAACAAAAGAAGATAATCAAATAAACTCTCTGTTAACTTTTCTAGAAATTATGAGCATAAGAATGAAGTTTATGAGACATGTGCCGCATCAGCCACAAAATCCATAGAGCTCAAGTTAAACATTGAAAAAACAATTTAATTGAAAAAAAAAACTACTTAACTAGGGATCAAATACAAGATCCTATCCTATTACAGGAACATGTTGAACCACTTATTTAAAACTTTCCGATGTATAACTAATCCCAAAAAATGTGAATTCTAGTACAGAAGAAACTGAGAACAATAAATAAGATCCATAATTTTTCCAAGGACTCAATAGGACTTCCAAGGACTCAATAGGACTTTGGCACACTATTAAATTATATGCTTCCATGTAATCTTTAGAATCAGTTTCAAAAATGGAATCTCAAAACATTTTTGATCCTAGCTCCTATAGTAATAATCATTCTGCACATCAGAGTAATCAAGACAGATATAAACCAAGCAGCAAAGGATTTTCATAATTAGAGTAAGTAAATGACAATAGGCCAACTATTTTTGTGATCTGTAGACCATGTGGATCATGAGCTGAAACAATAAAGCTATTAAAATTAAGAAATATCACCAGTGTTTACCTATATCCACCTAAAGGAAGACAAGTTCCTTCTCTCAAGCAGGACTTTGAATCACGTGTCCCGGACTTTGTTGTCTAATGAAAGACAAATGTACAACTCATCATTATATAGCAATTGATAAGCATATACACAAAGTCTACCTAACCAGGTGCTAATAGAGGCCATAAAGATTATCAAATAGGATTATCATAATCAAATACCTGCATCACCATATCAAATTCAGCAACATTTGCAGTATAAGGATTCTTTGTCTTCTCATTCTTCAAGGCAGCCTGCAGGATGTGTGTTTAAAAGTGTACATTATGCTGAACTCTAAGCTAGCCAAAAGATGAAATGGATTCTTCCCAAAATGATTAGCTTTAAAATGTAAAGCACAGCTCAAGAAGATTACTCAGAAAACTATTTTTAGTTTATGTCTGATGCAGCGAATAGTTCATATGTGATAGAAACACTTAACTCTTTGTCAGACTTGAAGTTTATCTAACTATTTAGATACTTATAACCCAAGGTTACCATTCCAAACAAATGAATTTAGTTTAAAATACCATAAACAAGCTGATGCAGAGAAAACTGTAGACATCAAGGGTTTGGCTTCAAAATAAATGAGTTGCAAAAAATAAAATTTTATTCTCATCAGACTTAAACCTAAAATACGAAAGAAGGCTTCAGAGCATTCTCCTCGTGTTGCCCAAGTAAAGAGAACTACAATAAGAGGTTGATTGAGGTTTTTTTCCCATAAATCCAACGAAACTTGTCTGAAAATAGGCTCAAACAATATATGGTAATGACAAGTTAAAAGATGTACGGAAAGTCCACAATTATAACTTGTTACAAAAAGTACAGCTAAAACAACAGACTTCAGCAAGCAGCTTGAAAAGTACAGGATTATTATGCAGAAAAATACAGGATTTACCTTCTGTATATACTGTATGCTGCCCTCAGAGACTAAGAATACTGGGAAATTATAAGTTTTGTGCATGACACCAGATCCCTGCAAAATGCAATTGACAACAGTCCACCAAATCAACCAGATATGCAACAGAAACTCCTGCAATCTAATACTTAGCTGTTGATTATGTGTATTTTAAAAGAAACATGAGGGTGTACCAAAGGGGAAGTATTTGTGAAAAGGCTTGATGATATTGAACCAAATAACAGGTATATTTCCTACAAAGTGGACAAATTTGTAGGCCACTGAATCATTGTATTCGTTCAAGACGACTGAAAAGGATAAGGCCCACAAACTAAGGCCATAAAATGTTCAACAACAAGAAGCTGAGTACTGCTATTAATACTATGCAAATAATGAAAATAAATTTACTAAACACTCGTGTGAAGCATACATTTGCATTCCATTCATAGTGAATGTTTCCATATGGTGCAAATTCAGCTTCTGGAAACTTTTGTGCAGGAGAAAATCCTGTAAGAAAAATGCAAGTACCGGAATTAGAAGAACCAAATTGCAACACCCTGAAAACTTAGCTGCAACGAGAGGTTGATAATCTAATATTGGAAAAAGTTTAATAAGAAAGCATAATCTAAATCACATTTACCTTTTATTTTATTTTTTATATCAGTCCCTGATTCAACAAGAACACCTCCAACATTATTTGCAAAATTTGGATTTTTTGATATTCTGAAGCAGAAACAGACATCTGACATTATCATCATCGAGGAATTAAACTTTTAAGAATATTAAACTCAAAAAAATATCAAAAACCATACGTGAAGGTTAAGGAACAGCCCTTCCACTCCACACCAAAATGGTGAAAATAAAAGAAATGTTTTAGTTCCCAATAAAGTTCAAAAGGCCATTTCAAAGAAAATTTCTAGTGTACAAATGCCCAAATAGCAACCAAGACTCATCAGCACTCGTCAAAACAGTTATCCATTTTGTCATTAGCAGAAGTACATCTTCTATTGCATCGTATCTGAAAAGAAGCAGCGAAAAATGTGCGCTCAATAACAAATGATGCAACCCCATATAGTTTAGAAATCCCAAGCCATTAAACCAGCAGTAAGTCACCAAACCACCAGCTTAAGTTGCTTTAGGTTGACATTTTGGCCTGGGCCCGACCTGAAGTCAATGGGCAAAGCTCGAGTTGACCGAGCTTTGGGTCGAGCTCAGGAGGCCAAGCTCGACACCCGAAAAGCAAAAAATCTCTAGCTGGACCTTTGGTTTTTTGTTCGAGCTTTTTTTGAAAAAAATTGGGCAGATTCCCCAGCCCATTGCCATGCATAAGTTGCTCCATGAGGTCAAATTTATGGACAAAGGAAAAAAAAATAGCCAAAGATTTTGAATGGCATTTTCACTTCAGTGATTGTATTCCATTTCATTCATCAGTGAAAAGTATGACATGAAGCACAAAGAGGGAAGTGGAAAACATGTGAAATCTAGCTATAACAGCTAGACTATTTCAAAAAACAAAAATGAAACAATATTTGGATTTTTTCATCTCCAATATCAGAGTGGATGAGATTTCTTACGTTCAAACTTCAACATCTGCAGTTGTAGACTGGTCATATAATACAGAAAACAGTTAAGCAATTCTGTCCCAAAGAAGTTTTAATCAAAGTTCTATAAGGAGAGTCCTGATACGCATTAAGAATTCAAGCATCCGATTTCAACCTATATAATGGCAACTGAGAGATCATGCGTTGCTTTTGAATGGGAAGCATCTATTAACCAAGTATCTTAGACTTGAAACAAAGTTTCTTCTACTAATAACCACTGATTATATAGAGAGATATGTCCATTCTCAAAAGTTTAGAGATCAGGACAAATAAAATCTATGAAATTAGAGGAAAATTCATAACGCAACCCAGCAGGTTAATTTCTTTCTTTCTATTTTTCTGCAAGGGATAATAAATGAAGAAAAGATACGCACACATGCTATGGAATGGATATACATGCCTGTCAAAAACTTCTTGAAGCTCGTCTAATGAGACTAAAACTGCAGATGAATGTGTCAGATCATCAGCATTCCTGAATCTTACGACCGGAGCTACAACCTTGTCTCTTCCGGGATCTAATATAAAAGAGAGATAGTAACCAACAACTCTTATTATTATTACCATTATTATCAATATAATTATTTATATCTTTAGATACACTGTAATATAATAAATATCACTGAAGAATAGCTACTATAAAACAAAGGGGCAAGCCAATAAAGCATCATACTTGCACAACCGATCTCTCCAGTAAGATTGAGTAGTCGTACACAAGGATCTCCATTTACAACAATATACATAGATTCCTGAAGATCAGGAACTGATGTCATTGAGTCTGTCTTCCCTGAAAATTTTTTGCAACAGGTCAAAAGAACATCATGACTCGAAGCAATTCAAAATGCTATCATAAGGAAAAGCAACACAAAAACAGAACTATGCGACTAATGGATGGTAAATTACCGAATATCACAAATCTTCGGGGAAACTAAGACGGCCATTTAGAAATGCAGATAGCATGATTTCAACATAAATGGATAAAAATATTATAGTTGAGTCAAAAGAACTAGAATCAACGACCCAGAAAAAGTAAAATGTTCACGTACTGAAAGATGATGTAGCCTCTCGCTAAAGCTTACTCGCACGCACTAATTAACAGAAGATATTTTCATGTTCGTTAACGAAGGTACGTAGGTACACAGACAAACAACACCTCATAAGGGAAAAATAATAATTATATCAAGCGGAAGAGAGAACTGACCAGAGAAAGAAGAAGGGAACTGAAGAATGAAGAGGAAGAGGAGAAGGAGGAAAAGGAAATTTAGTTGAGAGGCCATCGCAGTGCTTATAATCGTTGATTTGTAGAAACCCTAAGCCACCATTGTCATGCTTTCTTTTCACTTTAAAACTAAAACAGTCTGTTGTTGACTCAGGAATCACAAGGTTTACTCTCTTCTGTTTTCCCTTGCCTTGCCTCTCGCATTCGTTTGGATGTTCATGTCAAATTGTATTGTTTCCGATGCTGTAACAATAGTACTGAAATTTCAATAGATAAAATAAAAGATTTGAAGATTGAGAAATAAAAATTAAATAT
>JANZLH020000022.1:3565845-3591883 GCA_026770325.2 Erythroxylum fimbriatum | reverse complement strand
TTCATACCCATTCCCATTCCCTTCTACTATTATACCCATATCCATACCCAACCCCGTGCTCAAACCAAACGCCCCCTAATAATAATAATGACATTTTGGTCTTTTTGTTACTTATTCCTTTCTTATTCCAAGTTTATATTTTCAAATCAAACACTGGAAGAGAAATTCTTTATCTATTCCATTCCTTGAACCAAACAAAGTAATACTCATTCTTTTATATTCCTCATCTTTTCTATTCCTATGAATAACTATTGTATTCCCTGCCTATTCTATTCCATGAACCAAACAGGCCGTAAGAATTTGAGAACTAACCTCACCAGATTATTAGTCTCAAAGTGAAATCTAAAAGATCATGTAACCTATGTTCTGGATACCACAAAAACAAATTAAATATAAACAAACTAGTCACTGATAAAGAGAATGTCAAATGTATTTAATCAAATATCACTTCAATATCTCATGCACATAAATGTGTGATATATGATTTGTAAACTCTTGTTTCAAACACAAGAAAGGTGAACTAGCTAGAGAACCAAGCCACAGACACATTTGATAATGCCACTGAAAGCGATACATAAACTTGACACTGAAGACTAGATACTATCTTACAGAACTTCTAGACTTCAAGACCATCTGTGTATATATTCAAAGAAACTGAAAAGAGAAGTTTGAGACACTTTATTATGATAAAAGAACTTTTTCAAAACTACAATACTGTCAATAAGAAAGGAGAACATAAAAGTTCCAAATACTTAAACTTACCATGCTTAACTATTGCATGAATGACAACCACAACAAATTTGAATAGTGTTAGCTGAAATACATACTAGATGAAAATAAAAAATATTGACATGCAGCATCAATTTAAAGAGGATGCTTAATGCTGGCCAGAGAAAGAGGCCAGAAACAATCTTTGAACTAATACTACATTTGTATAAACTGGGACAATACATTTACTTTACCTGGTTAGTTGTTCAGAAACAATTTCATCTTGAAGGAGGTCTATATCTGGCATCCTATTGTTCCTAACTTCAGGAGCCACCACATCATTTGTAAAAGGAATCTCAGATACTGTATTACCTGTAGGTTAAAAGAGTCTAAAAATCATCATTTTTGCCCTGTTCTGAGTAAATAAATCAAGGGAAATGACTGGTTAATCACTGCTTTTGGGCACGTTTTCTTTTCTGTGAAAAATCACCCTGGCATGTTTCTAGATAAGAAACAATGTGGAAAACCAACATCTTCAGACAGATGTCTTATCTGTAAATGTAACTTGTAGTCTACAACATTCAAACTACAAGCAAGAATATGCCAAGGCAGAGTTTGAAGGTATAACGCCTCAACTTTTCTATCATTTTGTCAGCTAATTCCTAAACTTTCAGCTTCAATTTACCGCGGTATGAGATATGATCATGGTGAACTTCCAAGATTGACGTACGTGATCAACTAAATTTTTTTAAAAAAGTAACTGTTTTTGTTTGAATTAATATATAATAATGATCTTATGAAAACTGCTTTTCCTCAAAAGAAGTGTAAACATTATATTCACCAATACACAACCCGTGCTAGTTTGAATCATGCAAAAAGAATAGTAACAGTTGAATTTTCATGAGCAGAAAGTAAAATCCAATAGCATTTCATCTTTGTTTCCTTCTTCTCGTCTTCAAATATAATTCAATAATAGCACATAAAGCAGTGACTTTTTGTTCCCACCTATCCTGACTAGGGACTACACTGACATTGTACGACAAGGAAATAGGTGAAACTCCAAAAGAGGTAGCTACAAATCACAGGGAACTAGGGACTACACTGACATTGAACGACAAGTAAATAGGTGAAGTGCTAAAACAGGTAGCTACAAATCATAAGGAATCAAATATTCAGAGAAAACTGGAGTTCCATAGAGAATGCAATCAAAGTTGTTAATTAGTTCACAAAAGTATGGTATATATACACGTCAATTAATAAGCGCCATACCATTCAATCGAGTATTAGCATGTTTAGTGGACTGGCTCGCTATAATCCTGCAGAAGATGCGAATCAATCCGAAATTACCACAAAAGGAAAGACAATAATAGAAATCAAGTTTAGGAACCGGGAATAGATTAAGCGTAGAAGCTGCTGATGAGTAGCGTTGTTAAGAGAAATGCAACAGTAAAGAAGAGAGAGGATGGGGAGGAAGTGGTAGAAAACGAAAATGAAAATGGTTGGGCAACAGAAAGAGCGTTGATTAAGAAAAAAGACGGGAAGTGACTTACCTAGGAAGAAGCTTGAGAAAACATAAAGTGGAAAAAGAACCCACAAGAGCTCCAGCTCCAACCAAAGCCAAGCATTTCAGTTTCTCCTCCATCACCACCACCTTATTCAAATGCCTTTTCTTTTCTTTTCTCGCCTTGTCAATTTTCTGAGTTGCCAAACAAAAAGCGTCGCTGTATCGATCAGTGGCTAATAAAACGTCACATAGCCCAGCCCTACCCGACCCGACCCGACGTGTAATAAAATTTGAAGGTTGAGAGAAAATAATAATAAAATGTTTTCTAGACCGTTCTTTTCAAGTGATGGACACTAAATAGCAAGTTTCTAGGGGTTTTAGGAACACACTCACGCCCGCAGACACATACACACAGCGAAGAAGAAGAAGAAGAAGAGGAAGAAGAGAAAATGGGTTTCGCATTGCAACCATACGGCATACAGTCGATGTTGAAGGAAGGGCACAAGCATCTATCAGGACTTGACGAAGCAGTTCTCAAGAACATTGATGCCTGCAAGCAGCTCTCCTCCATCACTCTCACTTCCCTCGGCCCTAACGGTACGAGATCTTTGTCTTCTTCTTTTGTTTTACTTCATCAATATTATAGGCTTGTTTATATGCATCAAGAAATTAGACTTTGAGATTATTAGGGTTTGTTTGATAATTGATTACACAGGTATGAATAAGATGGTTATTAATCATCTGGACAAGCTTTTTGTTACCAATGACGCTGCCACTATCGTAAATGAACTGGAAGTTCAACACCCTGCTGCCAAAATTTTGGTCTTGGCTGGCAAGGCCCAGCAGGAGGAAATTGGGGATGGAGCTAATCTCACTATTTCATTTGCCGGTCAGCTTCTTCAAAACGCTGAAGAGCTTATCAGGATGGGTCTGCACCCCAGTGAAATTATCAGTGGATATTCCAAAGCGATCAACAAGGTTAGGTTTTTTCTTATTACATTTTTTAATGCGTTTCCTCACTTGCATTGGTTATTTTCTTATTCCTTTTTCCCTTCAGACTGTTGAAATATTAGGTGATTTGGTGGAGCTTGGCTCGGAAAAAATGGATGTTAGGAAAAAGGAGGAAGTTGTTTCTCGAATGAAAGCTGCTGTTGCAAGCAAGCAATTCGGACAAGAAGACATTCTATGTAATCTTATTGCTGATGTAAGTTCATCCAAACGAATTCTTTTATCCCAAATCTTGGTCTGAGTTTAATAATATGTTTTGTTTCTGTGTGTGTTGTAGGCATGTATCCAGGTCTGTCCCAAAAACCCAGCCAATTTTAATGTGGATAATGTGCGGGTTGCCAAGCTCGTCGGAGGAGGTTTACATAATTGTACTGTAGTGCGAGGAATGGTTTTGAAAGGTGATACTGTGGGTACTATAAAAAGGGTAGAGAAGGCAAAGGTGTGTGCTTCATTTTGTTCGCTTGTTTCTTTTAAGTTTGGCCTAATATTTGCACCTAAATCTTTTTCTTTCTCTCCTATTTTGTATATCTTCATAATATCTTTTATGTATATCTTAATAAAATCTATATTTGATGGCCCAAATTCTGTTTCTTCTAGCATTGGGATATGACTTGTTCCCTTTTATCATTCTAAATCTTATCACCTCGATAGTCTGTTGGGAAACAGGAGTGGTTTGTGCACATGCAAGTTTGGCTTTTTCTTGGATAGTGGTTGTTCTGTGAATAGAAAATAAAATGTAAATTTTTTGGGTGTTCTTTTATTTTATATTGTTATTTAGAACTATTTATTCTGGATTTTTCCCCTCTTGTTCTGTACTTTTGTAGGTTGCTGTGTTTGCTGGTGGTGTTGATACCTCTGCAACTGAAACCAAGGGAACTGTCCTCATTCACAGTGCTGAACAGGTATAACTTAGGGATATTCAGTATTTATTGGTTTTTTGCTTATCTGTTCTCTTTCCTGATTTCCTTGATTTGATTATTAGCATTTTTTTGCGGCTATATTGATTTTATACTTTGGCATTGCAGCTAGAGAATTATGCTAAAACTGAAGAAGCTAAAGTTGAGGAGCTCATCAAAGCAGTTGCAGATTCTGGTGCCAAAGTAATTGTCAGTGGACAAGCTGTCGGAGAGATGGCATTACATTTCTGTGAACGTTATAAGTACATCAAATTTCTATGTCTCTCTAAATTTGTTTCACCTTTTTGTTTCTTTTGAATTTTGAATATCTTTGCTATGAATGTGCACGTTAATGTTCTATATGACAATTAGTGCAGAAGGAAGGCCGTGTTTTTGGATTGTTGACCTCCTTATCTGTTGCTTTGGGTTTTTGACAGCTTTCCTTTCAAATTTCTTACTTGCAGGCTAATGGTTTTGAAGATCAGCTCAAAGTTTGAACTAAGAAGATTTTGCCGCACTACGGGTTCAGTTGCTCTCGTAAGTCATCTCATGTTCACTTGTGGAGAGTCCTCCGAGTTATTTCCTAATTTGCTTCTTTCTTCTTACAACAGTTGAAGCTCAGTCAGCCAAGCTCAGATGACTTGGGATATGTGGACTCTATTTCAGTTGAGGAAATTGGAGGTGTTAGGGTATGCTACAATACTCACTGTAGTTGCAGTCATTTACTGACTACCTGTGGATCCTGCTGTCCTTTCTCTGACCATATTTCTTGTCTAGGTAACCATTGTGAGGAATGAAGAAGGTGGAAATTCTATCTCCACTGTGGTTCTACGAGGAAGTACTGAGAGTATATTGGATGACCTTGAAAGAGCTGTTGATGATGGAGTTAACAATTACAAGGTAATTGTTGTTAAATACATGTCTGGAGGTTTCTTGTTCCTCCTTTGCAAATATTTTGAGCTTGTGGTAGTTGAGGCGGTCTTTCCTTCTTTGATCAACTGTTTTTGGTATAAATTTGAGGAAGTTGTAACTGATACTCTCTTTATATACTTTATGCTCAGGCAATGTGTAGGGACAGCAGGATAGTACCAGGAGCTGCAGCAACTGAAATTGAGTTGGCTAGAAGACTGAAGGAGTTCTCATTCAAGGAAACAGGGTAATTTATCCCCCAAATTCCTCTCTTTAACTTCTTGGTTTTCCCCATCTTTTTCCTCCCTTCGTTTTAGCATATTTTAGATTCTACATGTGTCTTGAGCTCCTTAGGTTTCAGATGTATAGTAAAACTTATTGTTTGAGTTTGAGAGTGTTACTTGAATGAATTGCCAATATGTTGTTTTCATTTTTCCTACAGATTGGATCAATATGCTATCACAAAATTTGCTGAAAGCTTTGAGATGGTACCTAAAACACTGGCTGAGAATGCTGGTCTTAATGCGATGGAAATCATATCTTCTCTATATGCTGACCATTCATCTGGAAATACCAAAGTTGGCATTGACTTGGAGGAAGGTGTTTGCAAGGATGTGTCGTCTATGGGCATTTGGGACCTTTATGTCACAAAGTATGTTCTGATCTAATATGTTTTGCATTTTATGATCATCTCTCCGTTAATGGACTATGATCTTTTTTAGCTTCTGCAAGATATTATCCTGGGTTTGGTTTGGTACCATCTTTTCAATGTTGATTCATTGCTCTTTCACTTGAACAGCTGAAATCTGTAATTCTATGTCTGGATCACATGTGCTCTGCATTATACTGGAGCGTTGACAAATAACATGTGTTTTATTATCCTCTTGAACAGCTGAAATCTGTTACTGTATGTCTGGATCGCATGTGCTCTGAATTATACTGGTTCATTGACAAATGACGTGTTCTGTTTCCTCTACCCCTGCCATTAGTTCTTAGTCATCGTTGCAGTACTTGCCCATGGTCTATTATGTCACTAATGATATATTGTTGTGGGCATCGCTGCCGGTGTATGTATGTGTATCTTATGTTGTGGCATTTTTCATACTACAATTATGAATATTTCACCAGTTAGCATGGTATTTATGTAATTTTTACTGGTTACTCAGACTTGGTAGTTTTCCCCTTTTCTTCTTGGGAATATTCTGCTTCTATTTGCAGTAGTTTCTTACAATTTCGTGTAAACCCTTTGCAATTCTCATCAATATAACTTTTATTGCAGGTTTTTTGCTCTGAAATATGCTGCTGATGCTGCCTGCACTGTATTGAGAGTAGACCAGGTATTTTCTTTTCTTGAAACTTGTTGTTCAAACTACTCTTCGACGATTTTGCTTCATTATGCATTGTTTTCAGTTTAAGTAATCACAAAACCAGAAACTAATATGAATGAGTTATTGGTTGACTTAACTTTCTGCACTTTCTTGTGCAGATCATTATGGCAAAGCCTGCAGGTGGTCCCAAGAGAGATCAACCTGCAGGGATGGATGAAGACTAACTTCTTGGTGAACTTGTTCTTCTTTCCCAGCCAGCATGTTTTGCTTGGTTTTTCGTCTTGCGTTGCACTACGATGCTAAAAATGCACTCACTCAAGTTTTGTTTGCGGTTATAAAAATGTTAAAAGACTATTAATGCTTGTAAATTTCGCTTGGAATCCAACTTCATGTGATGAACAGTTTTTAGGGGTGAGAATTTTCTTTGGCTTTGGTCTCAACTTAAAATGGGTTTGGTTTAGTGGTCTGTGTGGCCCTTATTATCGAGTTTTGCATTGAGTTGCTTGTCATGCGAAAGAGAAAGCGGTTCTGTTCAGTGAGGAACTGCCTCTTAGCCGATCATTTATTCGTTCATGCATTCCCATGGTGAACTTATCGAACTAGTTCTCAAAAAATAGAACTAGTAAACATATTTTATGAAATTAATTTTTAATGATCTTATTTTGTACGAATATGTCTGATAAGTGAATAAAAAGTAGTCGAGAGCTGTAATTCCGACAAAAATTAACAGTTAGAAACTACATTATTATACTTCATCTCATGCCTTGAATAACAAGAAGTAATGTGGTTAAGGCATAACCAAGTCTAATACATTTACCGAAAGATAATAACATCATGTGAATATATAATATTTATGCCATAATAAAAAAACTGATGATTAAGGTTGGATCCCTTCGCTAGATTAAGCTGATCGAATATGTTGACGCTGTCGGAAGTGCATCTGGGCTGCTGTGTTACTCGCTGCTCCGACGGCTGCACTGTTACCATTTTCTTCACCTTTATTTCTTTCTCTAGAACTTGGACTTGCAGATGGGGAAATAAGCAGGTGAACTAGGGAACCGATCAAGCTACTGAAAAGATCAGGAATATAGGAACATGAAACCATGGTTTGCCTCAGATTCATAGCTCAGTTCGGTGAAGTTGGTTTGGCAAATTACTGTTACTAGTGGGTTATGAAATGAAAGCTTTGCTATATGGAAGACACCGAGGATCATGTGATCTAAAACATAATAGTCAAAAGGGTACCGAATATTGCTCATAAGAACTCATTGCGTGGTTATAAATAAAGTCAATTGATATTCAAGCCAACACGAACTGGCCCACCATTGAGTGGAAATTTGCATGGAATAAGATAACCTTTTCCAAATTTCCCACTGGTGGATCATTAGCTATATGGAAAATATCTTTAATTTATTTTGATCGGCAAGGATTAAAAAAAAGGAGAAAGAAAAGGTTATCATATAAAACTTACCATTACCCTGGCTTTAAACCACAAAGGAGTTTTTCTAGTAAAAATTTTACGGACTGATATGCATGACCAAGGGAGACGTTGCTGTTGGAAATGAGCCTCTCTTCACATAGATTAAAAATTTGGGGCCGCATTAGTTGAAAAAAATGTAAAAAGACAGGTGCAAGACAGTTGTCTCACACAATAGAGTGCCTATATTAGGCACTCCCTAATTCAGAAAAAATCACAACAAATATAGAAGAAAAACTAGAGCAAATCAAATGCTCTGAAATTAGGAAATATATTCTTAAAAAGTTGGTGAGTGACAAAATAGTGAGGATAGTATTTTTAGGTTGGAAAATATCTTGTGAGCCACTATTTTGATTTTATCTTTATATACCTACTATTTATAATAGTGGAAGAATTATTCTGAGTTTTATTTGTAGACGTAGTCCAAAATTAAGGGTGAACCATGTTAGAAATTTTGTGTCTATTTTGTTCATTTTATTTTTCCTTTTCACAAAATACATCAACCGGGCCAAAGGTTGTAGAGTCACTCGATTGGTGGAAGAGATTGCATTGGGCATTGAGAATTTCATATGGATTTCTTTTATATGACATTCTTTGGCTGACAATATGCTTATGTTTGTAAAGGAATAGGTGTATCTTGAGCTGATCTTGAATGATTACCGATAACTACTGTGGTGCGCAAGCAATAGACCTGAATATAGGTTGTTCCGCTCCTGCCAAATGTCGGAGACAAGATAAGCTACAGTTGTACGTATTAACTAGACATCACCTTCCTGGGGGAGCTTGCGTTGAACACTCCAATCTATGATATCAGACCAGATTACAGTGGGGTTGGGGATCAGAACAGATTACAGGGGGGTTGGGGATATCGCATTTCATCATGATGAATCTCCAAATTTGATTAGAAAATGGGCAGGAAAAGAAAAGATGATTATGTGATTCGGCATTACTCTTGCACAGGGCACATCAATTAGGGAAGCTTAGAAACCTACCAATGTGGTCTAAAGTAGCGAGTTTAAGTTTGAATGCTTGCAAAAGTAGATGAGCAGGTCGAGGGTTAACGTTCCAAGTCCAGACAGCATGAAACCATTGTACCTACGGATACTCCATTTGGTGTACGCTTCTAGCTGAAGAAGTAGTGAACTGACCAGAGGACGTTAGCCTCCACAGAATCTTGTCAGGTCGCCTGTTAAAGGTGATATTACTGAGAAGTGAGGAGTTACTTATAGGAGGATTCCTGTTTTGGAGTTGTCGATAAATGGTTAAGTCGTGAGCCACATTAGCATCTGTAGGAATAAATCTTGTAAGTGCTTGAAGTTGAGGTAGACTGAAGGGAATAGATTGATTGAGCTACGGATCAAACCCAAACTTCATAGTCTCCTCATTACCGAGTTGAAAGTTGCAGTGAATTCTAACCTTATCTCAGATCTTACCAAGATATTTGATAAAAGCAGAGGCATTTCTTGGGACGTTGAAGCACCATATGGATCTTGCCTTCCTGTAATAAGCATTAACCCATTTAACCCACAAGGATTGTCGGTCTTGGATCAATCGCCATACCTTCTTGGTAAGCATGGTTTGATTAAGCAATTTGGAAGTGAGGAGGACAAATCCTCCTTGACTACGAGGTGAACATACATCTACCCATTTAATCTTGCTAATTTTAGTATGCATGTTGCATCTGGACCATAAGAAATTCTTGAAGATTTTGTCGATCCGTTTGTGGATATAGCTGGGAATTACGAGATGTGACCCCCAATAAGTTGCCATGGAGGAGAGGACATAGTTAATGAGTTGAGCTCTGCCAGCAATGGATACTTCTCGATAGCTCTAATAACTTATTCGGTTAAGAATTTTATCTGTGAGAGATCTAAAATTGCCAAGGGAAGGATTGACTGCTGAATTTCTGTTCAATTAAATTGAGTTGCGCATATATTAGGTACCATCTAACTTTTCAAGCTCCTCTTGGAAAATGAATTGGGATTTGAACTTTAAATTGAAGCAAAAATGCAAAATATGATATCTTTTGGTTTGTCTTTTATTTGTATATTTGTAACATATTTAATTAAAAATATGTTTTTACTTTATGTATGTTTATTTAATTGATTAACTTATAAGATAAATTCAACTGAGATAATTATATTTTACAAATGAAGTTATAATAAGATAATAATTATGCAATTTATATTGCAATTTATGTATTATGGTTAAATTATTTCTAATTATTCTTGTATTAAGATTGTATATTAATATACAAAAAAAACTACTACATGTACGTTTATCTTTAATAAGACGAGCAACGAATCTCACGGACTAAATTTTATGAATACTTAAACAAATATATTGGTACTTATTAGAGAATAAATTTATAAAGTCAAGAGAATTTTAAGAGAAAACTCTCATTAGGATGATTATTAAAAGGCCCTTTGACTTAAGATCTTCATGGAGTGTTATGTTTTAATACTATCTTTATGGAGTGTTATGTTTTAATACTATCTTTTGTAATATGTTTTGGACTTTTAGTAATTTAATTAAAATTAAATTCTAATTTTAATTAAACTTTAACTAGAATTAATGTTAGTTCTAACTAAATACTAATTGGGTCCAACTAAGATTTAATGTCACATATTGATCCTTATTTATTACATATCTTATATTTAATCCTAAAGTTTCTTAAACTTTACAATCAAGTCCAACTTGATTAAAATATCTTTTCCCTCTTCAACTCTAGTTATTTATGTGTGACCTATTAGGTTCCTAAATATATTAACAATGGATGTAAATTGTAACCATAAATCATATTTGGGCTTAGATAAATTAAACTCATTTAATTCAACTTTAATTCTCTAATTAAACAATTTATATCCATATATTAAGATTGACATCTGGCAACGCATTATGATCATCTAAATATTTAAGTATGTTAAAATGACTTTGAATAATATTTCCGTGTATGATTTTTTTTTTGTATAATTCAATAACTTCATCTCACAATGTTTTGATTAGACATGGAGCATATAATCAATGTTTACTTGTAGATCACTTTTATGATCAACCTAGAATTCAAGCATACTAGGGAGAAATTGTCCCAAAACCACGTCTAACTTCTAATTAGAGATATAATTGGCCTTTGAAAAACTTAGAGAACAAAATTTTAAGTTCCCAAGTTGTTAAATTCTAAAGAGTATTGGACTAAAATTTAAGTTAAGAGGATAATTTTAGTTAAGTAAAGGATGAGTGCAAAGTGCAAGGAAAGCGTAAATAATTGTGGATCTTTTGTTTTGAGTTGTTCGGATTTTATTTTTTCCTACTAATGTGCCTGTACACCTCCCCTAACTTCAATCGCCTTAAGTAGTTTTCTTGTTACTGCTCAACCTCCAACTATCTTCCAATTTTAGCCACGTCCTAACTAACTGCCTACCAAATGTTAATAATGTTTTCAACCGACTTGACTCCCAAATCCTTTATTTTGTTATTAGTTCCCATGCACAGGAATTCTCTAAGCCATCTAATTGACTTTTAGAAATACTAACAATCGGGCCTTTTCATCTTTGGGTTAAATGGGTTAAGTTCTGCTCAGTCTATAATAATTACCCCTTCATATGTTTGGTTGAATAAACCAAAATATATGGTATTGAAGACCTTCTAAACTTCCACAAAAATAAGTTCAAGGCCATTTATCAAATTCTTAGAAGTGGTTTTGGTAAGTTGAGGAACTAAAAAGAATCTAACTAAAAGAAAAAAGCCTTGAAACGTTGCTAGGATAACCTTCATACCCTTAGCCAAAAAGAATAATTGATGGAAAGAGAATATTGGGCTTAATAATTGTATCAAGACTCTTTAATCTTTATAGAAGCTTAAAGATTTACTCTATTTGAATTTCAAATTCTTGTCGCTTTCTTAGGGTTTTCTTATTTTGCTATAAATCCCCCTTTCTCCACCATTTACTATCTTAATCTTCGGGCAATCTCCATCTTCTCTGCTAACTTTAAGCTCTTTTCCTTCTCTTCCTTGCAAATTCCTCCAAAACCTAATGAGCTCTCATTCTTTTATGGTTTTCGAACATCTTACATCTTAATGCTCTACTACTTTTGTTTAGTTGAATGCTATATATGTAAGCCTTCAGCTTCTCTTTGTATTTTATTCAAATATTCTACCAGTGTTTCTCATTTTCATTCTTCATGTAGGCTATACAACTTACGGTAGTCTCCATTCATATTAAACCTCCGTTAGCATTTACTAGATTAAGGTAAGAAACTCTTAAACCATAAATCCCTTTTTGAACTTTCTTCTAATTCTGTCATCAAAATCTCCTTTTTACAACTTTTAAAGGGGAATTCCATATTTTGATTATAAGCAGGGATTACCTTTAACCATTTATTGGCTTTCCTTAACCATCTCTCCCGTACCTAAGAGAGGTAAGTAAATCACACTCATCAGTAGAATTTCCCGTATCACAAACCCTATAATCCTTGAAACCATGACAAAAATTATGGAATAATGGGTTAAATGGATAGATAGACTATTCCCCTCTTTCCATTCTACTTAGCAGAGATTGATAGCTCTAGTTAGAAACCCACTAGAGTACCAACCCAATTTGATATTTGTTATCCTAAGATTATGGAGTCCTTTATGTAATTCTTTTGTTTTTTTTCTTTCGGCTATATCTTTATCTCCCTTAAAGATGTTTTCATTTTAGTCTATCTTGCTTATTATTAGAGATGATTTTGTTTTTAGTTGGGGAAATCTCTGGTTTAGACCTTAATACCTTTAAATGCTCTTCTTACTTTGGCCTAGTCAATAGTTGTATTTCTTCTAAGAATCCTATTTCTAAAGAAGAACATACTAAGTTTAATTTGGATCTTATTGAATCGGTTTATCTTTTGCCTAGTAAACAATACAGTGAGTCTGAAATTTCTTCCTTTATGTAAAGGAATAGCTTCAAGTATATATATATTTTTCCTTTGGGTTATGTTTTTTAAGATTTCTTTACAGAAATTTAGGAAGGTGTTTCTCCAATCTCTCTCTTCAGATGCTTAATTTAAGTTTATGGTTTGTCTAGCTCTAAACACTCACTTATTTTCTAGGACTTAGGGATAAAAAAGTCTTCCTAGATTTTCTAGGTTTTTGTTTTTTAAGCCTTGTGTAATAAATCCACTAAGGATATTATCATTATTATATTGTCTTTAAATTCTAGGTAAATAGACCAACCTAACCCTTTCAAAAGCTTCCCTAAAATACCTTGTTAGCTGAATATCTTCAAGCAATCTAACCCCTCTTGCTCGATTGTTTGTCAAAAACTCTTCCTTTTTACCAATCTAATACTTTTTGTAGTGGGTGGTAATAAGGCTTTGAAGCCTGGCCCTTCTATTCTGACCTTAGGCTTTGAAATATATTTGCATTATCTCTGAAGATGGTAGTTGGTCTTTTCCTCATAATTCCTCCTATTGTCCACCTTCTGCATTACCTAGTGGGAATTCCCTTTAAAGTTAGTTCTAGTAAAGATAATCTTACATGGAATTTTTGATAATTACCATGCCTTTAAATGCAATACTCTTGTGGCAAGTATTACCAATATAGAAGTCTATGATCTTTGGTGGCAAAAGCACTACCACCAATTAGTTCCTCACATAGATCTTGCAATCCTTAATGGTACTTCTTCTTGTCTTAATATTTTAGATATCATTTAATTTCAATCTCTATAATTGACTTATATTGCTTTAGATTTCAAATTTCTATATACTGAAGGAAAAGAAGAGTAAAAGATTACTTCCCAAAAAGAAGCAAAAGTAGCTGCAAACTCTCTCATTAAGAGGAAATTTAAAGAGAAGTACCCATTTGTTTCGAGCTTAAGAAAGCCAAAACACCAACCAAAGAAAATTAATCTGCCAGAAAGTTAACTTACTTTCCACCAAGCTAGTTGAAGAAATTGATATCACTGAGACTGTTACTAAAGAAACTACCTCATAAATGAGACTTTTTCCACTCTTGAAAAGTTTATGAAAGACATCGGTGATGGTAAAATACTCTTTTCTAACTTATTCTCTTTATTTTGACATAAATTCATCCCTACAAATTTCTTTTACAAGTGAACAAACATCAGACTTATCACTACATGCCTTTTCCTATAAACCAAAACCTAGAAGATTTAAAAATTCCCCAGAGCCAAAAAACACTTAAGTCACTTCACTAAAGGTAAAGCAGGAACTCCCTTTATAGAAGTTCTTCAGACTTTTGACAAGCTCTTTTATGTATTATAAGCGGTAGATATTTAAACAACAATAGTATCGTTTGAGGAAGCCTTTGATCTAATCTTGTTGGACATAGGGATGACAATTGTACCCGAACCCGATGGGTACCCGATAAAATTACCTGAACGGGGGCGGATATGGGGAGCAAATTTTTACCCGTGGGGCGGGTATGGGGGGTTAACTAAAATACCCGTCGAATATCGGGGCGGGTATGGGGATACCACCCCCCATACCCGTTTACCCGTTTACCCGTTTTATAATAATTACAATTTTGCCATTATATATATATACATACATTACACTAATCCCTAATCCCTTATTCGATTCTTCCTCAATCCATTCCTTCCCCATCAGTGTCGCCGTCAGCCATCCTCTTCTCCATCGCCGGCATCGTCATCGCCGCCATCGCCGACGCACCGTCAGCCATCCTCTTCTCCCAGCAACGGCCACCCTCTTCTCCTCTTCTCCGACGCACCAGCAGAGCACGTAATTGATTCTGGACCATGAGAGAGAACGAGCAGGAACAGTGATCTCTCAGCTGTAATAAATCCCGTGTGAAATCTTTCTCGTTGGTCTGTACAGTTCGGTAACATCAGATCTTATGTTGTTTGCAAAAGTTTGTACGTTACAGCTTCGTTGTTTCACCTGTTTTGCTGTCTTGAAAACTTATCTCGCTCATTCAAGCTCATATGACCAACGTAGTTGTCGAAGAACTTCAATTTGTGTGTTAAAAACTTAATAGATGGTATGTGTTTTGGAAGAGATACCACAGCTATGAATGTGAAGGAGCCATTTCTGATATGTTTCCTTTGAGATTGTGATTTAAACTGTGGAACGATGCCAGAGCTGCATTTTTTCGAACACCTGGTAGTCATCTTCAATAGGTTCAATAGGCGGGTAAACGGGTACCCGATGGGGGTCAAACCCCCAAAGGGTACGGGTATGGGGGTGCCAAAAAAATCCCCGACGAGGATGGGGGCGGGTTCATGAGGCGGGGACGGAGGATGGCATACCCGCCCCGTTGCCATCCCTAATGTTACTCACGGAGCTTTCGAGCTCACCCCCTCATTTTTTCCCCATCTCCAGGTATTGAGCAAGAAATAGAGTGAAGGAAAGTCAAGGCATTACTTCGGATATGCATGTTTTATCATATTTCAGATTTACTGATGTAAAACGAGACTTTAAATGTAATTTGAGAATTATTGGATTGTGCATGTTTTGTATAGTGGGTTTGATATTGAGATTGCATTGTGGCTTGAAAACGCCATTGAAGCTTGTAAAACAGTTATTCTATGATGTTAACGAAATATAGAATTGTATATGGATATGAATTATGGTATTGTGTATGATGATAATGAAGTGTGGAATTGTGTATGGATGTTTGTCAATGTCGAATGCAAAATTGGGTATGGATCAAGGTGGAGTTGAAATACGGATTAATTAAGAATGAGATTACATTTGGAATTGCATAATTGAAGGAGTAATCCATTTGAGTTAATGAATCTTTGAATATGAGTTGCTAGTAATTGTAATTGAAATGTTAGGGAAAGGAAGGATTAGTATTTGAATGGATAAGAATAATGATGATAGCTTTGATGATTGCTTGGAATTTGGGGTTTCGATGAACCAATTGAGTCAAGAATTGATAGTTTTGATGAAATAAGTTTGATGTTTGAGTGAGTTATGAAGTGATTTGGCACTAGATTAAGTGAATTTTGCAAGATTATAAGTGTTTATGTTGTTAGGAAGGAGTTTGGAAGCATGAAAGAAGCTTTGGAGTGGCATGGGGGCTTTGGGGAGTCCCCATGTCCGTTAAACGAACATAGGTGTCCATTTAACGGACCTTCTCGGGTGGAAAAATACCCTTTGGTCACTTCATGTCCGTTAAACGGACATGCATATCTGTTTAACGGGCAGCCTCGGGTCAAATTGGCCTCCAAAGCTCGAGCCATGTCCGTTAAACGGATAAGCACTGGAAAGATCATGGATTTTGACCACGTTAGGGGCAGAATCAGGTTTGGTGGTCTTCATAAAAGTTGTAGCTTTTGAAGTCTACTTTCTAATGGTTCAAGAACAAAGTCAATCCGATATTTGTGGTAAAAGTTATGGCAATCGCTCCAAAGTATGTCCAAATTGATTTAGGTCATGAACATGGTCTACTCTTTTGGGAATAACTCCCTCATCTGACCTCCGATTGAGGTGATTATTGGGCCAATGGATTCATAAGACATGTAGGTATCTCTCCATTAAAATTGGTATCATTTGGAGTTGAATTGAGAGAGTTGGAATTAGAACAAATGAGAGGTTAGTTAGGAGAGCATGTTTGAGATATGAGCACATTTTGGTATTTTGATGATATTTTGAGTTATAGAACTCCGATAGAAGCGATTCTTTCTTTAAAATAATCAAGATACATAGGGCTATGATTTCTTTGAATAAGTCAAATTGAAATTAAGATTTAAGTTTTCCAAATTCTGTTCGCAAGCAGGAGAAATGAGTTCAAGCATGGTGACTGTTTTGTATAGGGCACTCCATTGAACAATTGTGAGTGAATTTTCGGGATGTTATAAGGATGAACATGTAACGGATGATGGCTAATGATGTTATATTGAAAAAAAATATGATGCCTAATTAGGGTTCAATGGAATAACCCTTCAAGGTGATATGCACGTTCAAGTTTCATGAGTAAGCAAGAGAGTTGGGTTCCGGAAACGGGATCCAACAATATGAACGATAAAAGGGGGAAATTCTGAAAAGCTTCTGCAATGCAGTGTTAAACGATTTCCCAATTAGGATTGGAGGTGTAATGACAATGAAGGCTAGTTGGTATACTAGACGGGCCATCAGTAAGAAAGCATTCATTAGCTTCTCCTTCCCTTGCTCAGAACTATATATAATCATTTATTACACCTTTGTTACATGTCTTCTCAGGCGAGATGCACCAAATCGCTACAGATTGGAAGATCATCAGTCAAGTTCAATCCAGGTAAGAGATCCTATTCTTTTCCCCTTTAAGCATCGTCTATCTCTTAGCTTATTAGTTGTTCTCTTGCATTCCTTATGATTAATTGCATCAAAACATTAGTCGAATGTTCTTTGTGCTGGAATTTCCTCCGATTCTTTCTTTCCATAATTCCTAAGAGGTTATGGCAAGAATCAACACCTTCCACTTCCAAAGTAAGGTGTTAGCTTGAGCTTGAGTAAGGTTAGCAACTATCTCCATTAGGGAATTTGATAGTTCAGTCCAACAAAAGTGTTCTTTGATTAAATTCCAAATTGAATTAGAAATAGGGCAAAGAAAGAACATATACTCCCTAGGCTCCAGGTCTTCCTTGCATTGACAACAAGTCCCATCTAAGTTAATCAAGTAGTGAAGTATGTCCATTGTAGCAATTATGTTCTTAATCACTAACCATAGGAAAAAAGATGTGTTGGGTCTTAGAAAGTTATTTCAAATCACTCTAGCCTAAGGCACATCTTGTTTTAAACTATAAATCCATTTCTTATAAGTTTTACTAGAGAATATCTCGATAGGAACTCCAATCCAAAAGTAGCTATCCTAAGAATGAGGATCTGGAGCATAGGAAGGTTTCAGTTGCTGAATAGCTTGTGGAAACTACAGCCACTCATTATGGTTAATTAGTACAGCAACTTTGCCTTTTTATCCAATCCAGCAAATGCTAAGACAACATCAGGGTTTTGGGATAAGGGGCCAACACTTGTCCAGTTATCATACCATATAAATTTTTATTTCTCATCTCCTATTTTGCACTAACATCATTTACCACCTCATCCCTTTTCTTCAAAAGATGATTAAGAAATCAAGAGAAGGAAGGTCTAGATGATAGAGACCATATAATGTTTTCCTTTAAAAAATAATCCATAGAGAATCTTTATCTTGAATCACCCACCAATATCTTTTAATCAAAAAAGTATTATTGGCTACCCTTATAGAGATGATACCTAACCCTCCTTTCTCCTTAGGTTTACACAAATCAGCCATTTAACTTTAAGAAGACTGGATTTCCATTTGCCTTGCCCCATAAAAATTCTCTCAACAATTTCTCCATGGATTTGATTAACTTCCTTGAAAAAGGAAAGTGTGAACCCCAATATAAGTGGAGGCAGCATAAAATGGATTTAATTAACTAAACTTATTAGTCCATTTACTGATTCTCTTCTGAATTCTTTCAATGAGTGGTAGAAATTCACTGAAGGTTAGTCTTCTGGTAATTATAGGAAGACCAAGATATTTCAAATGAGGAATTGTCCATTTCATAAGTTCTATAGACATGAAGGATATCTTTTTAGGGGTAAACAATTTTGCATTCCTGCATCTTTTATTAGAGAGTTGCTTGTTAGAGAATCACGCAGTGGAGGGTTAATGGGGAATTTTGGTGTTCAAAAGACCTTAGATATGCTTAGAGATCATTTTTATTGGCCAAATATAAGAAGGTATGTGGAAAGGGTTTGTGTCAAGTGTATTACATATAAACAAGCTAAGTCTAGGTCTACGCCTCATGGTTTTTATACACCTTTATCTATAGCTAGTGACCCTTGGACTGATATATCTATGGACTTTGTATTGGGTTTACCTAGGATTAGGAAAGGTAGAGATATCATATTTGTTATTATGGATAGATTTAGTAAAATGGCTCACTTCATTGCTTGCCAAAAAACAAATGATGCGACAAACATTACTAATATTTTCTTTAAAGAAGTGGTATAGCTTCATGGTGTGCCATGTCACTTTTGGATAGTTTTGTGAGGAAAGTTGGGCACTAAAATTTTATTTTCTAGTACATGTCATCCACAAACAGGTGGACAAATTGAGGTAGTTAATAGGACTTTAGGAACCATGTTGCATGCAATTGTTCGGAAGAAATTGAAAACTTGGGAAGATTGTCTACCATTCATTGAGTTTGCATATAATCGTTTTAAATATTCTTCTATACGTTATTTTCCATTTGAAATTGTGTATGATTTTAATCCATTAATTGTGTTAGATTTGATGCATTTACCTTTAATTGAGATTGCTAGATTAGATGGCAAGAAGAAAGCTGACTTGGTTAAAACAATACATAAGAAAGCGCATGAACAGATTGAGAAAAGAATCACATGTATGCACAAAAGGAAAATAAAGGAAGAAAGCAAGTTCTCTTCAAACCAGGTGATTGGCTTTGGTTGCATAGGCAAAAAGAAAGGTTTCCACAAGAAAGGAAGTCAAAACTTGATGCAAGGGGTGATGGACAATTCCAAGTCTTGGAACGCATCAATGACAATGCATATAAGATAGACTTGCCAGGTGAGTATAATGTTAGTGCTACTTTTAATGTTTCTGACTTATCTCCTTTTAACTTTGATTCAGATTTAGGGACTAATCCTTTTAAAAAGGGAGGGGATGATGTGAGCACGCCCATGACACTTTGTAAAAAAAAATGGAACCAAAGATGAGCTAGTAATGCTTGAGGGACCAACAACAAGATCAAGAGCTAAGAAGTTCAAATAAACGCTTCAATCCTATATGGGCCTAATTGTAGATGGCATAGAATCTCAAGAGACAATTAGGGCCAATGACATCATAACTAATCAAGTTTGGTAGAATATGCAAGAAGACTTTCATTTTTGTTTAATTAATTATTTTATGTTAGAAGCATAACTGTGGGTAGCCCATTCATTGTGTTTTATGCTTGTTTTAGTAAGATAAAATTTTATTAACTTTCAACTCATTTAATTTAAATATTTTAAATTTAATGGACTATATTTTAGAAATATTAGTTTGGGCTTTAGTTATTTTGGTGGAAGACTCATGTTAAAAGGTCTTCTACATAGTTAGGGTTTCTTTCTTTTCAAGGGATATAAATACATCATAATAAACATTGTTTAGGGATTATTGATGAATAAAGTTTCTCCGTTGGCTTGGCCAAATTCTTTAGGGGAGGATTGCTTGTCATCTTCTATTGCATTAAGAATATAATTCTTATCAAGGTAATCACTTGTGGGGAATTTATATTCTTGTTTTCAAATCAACCTTATTATATGTGTTTCCTTTCATATAATTGATTGGGGGTTTATTAAGAGATTTTTTCTTGTTCATGTTATATCCAAAATGCATGTTTAAAGGGTTTCAGGTTCTTTAGCCTTGGGTTCTGCATCAGTATCTTTTATCGTCACCCCATAGCGCATAGGTTTCTTCATCGTGGACGACATTATCACTAACATCCATCATATGTTATCATATGTTAGATACAATAATTACAGCTTAGACGTAAATATGGACAATTGAAAATGGAATTCACAAAGAATAATTACAAAGTTAAAATAAAATTTTAATAGAGTATTAATAAGGCTATAAAATTAAGGTTAAAATTGAATATTTTTAAAATATTATAATTTAAAAGACGTTTGAGATTAAATTGAATTTTACACGTTAATTAAAATTCAAATTAACCCTTTTTACTTAATATAAAAATGTCAGTAGAGTTACAAAACAATTACGAAATTTTTATAAGATTCTTCCTCTTAAAATCACGCGATTCTCATTTATTTATAAAATTTTAAAAATGTTCCATAACATTAGTTTTAGTGATCTATATTACCTTATAAGTGGTTATATAAAATTTTTATTAAATTTCCTTAATTTATAAAATCAATCATAAATTATAAATCTTTAATTAGATGAAACAATAAATAAAGATAAAAATTATTCCTAAAATAAAATTGTGTCTCTTTTAGCGGCTTTATATATGCTTATATGAGAAGGAACAATAATGAGTTTGAGAAGCTTCCCATGTCATGGATTGGCTCAATATCTCATGTATGGACTTGAAGAAAACAAGATACCAATCAAGCCTTTTAATGTTGTTATTTGGTTTAATTTAGTGAATATAGTTTATTGATTGTTCATTTGACTCTTGCAAGGCCCCTGCTTTCTATGTAAATAATCATTTAGAACAAAAACGTGGAAAAAGAATAATGGTAATTAATTATAAATAATTAAACAAAGCTACTATCAGTGATGCATATAAATTACCTAGAAAAGACTATATTATCAATAAACTCAAAGGACATCAATGGTTTACAAAACACTAGATGCAAAATTAGGTTATTGGCAATTAAGACTACAAGAACACACAAAATCGTTAACCACCTTTACATGTCCACCCTAAAAACATTATCAATGGAATGTATTACCTTTTGGATTAAAAGAAGTTCCTAGTATTTATCAAAGATTTATGGACAATAATTTAGAAGGATTAGAATAATTTACTTTAGCTTATATTGATGACATTATTATCTTTTCGAGTAAAGATAAAGAAGATCATTTTAAAAAGGTAAAAGAAGTCCTCACTATATTCAAATATAAATGATTAATTTTAAGTAAAAAGAAAATTAAATTAGCACAACAAAACATCGAATATTTAGGTATAGAATTTCGTAATGGATTCTTAAAATTACAACCTAATATCCTTAAAAAATTATATCATTTTCCTGATAAGTTAAAAAAATATAACTGAAGTCCAAAAATTTCTTAGATTATTAAATTATATTTCAGATCAAGGATTTCTTAAAAATCTAGCTAAAAAAGAAAAAAGTTACAACTCAAATGTAGTACTAAAACTCAATGGACATGGACAGACGATGATAGAACAATAGTACAATTATTAAAAAATCTTTGCAAAGATTGACCAACATTGTATAATTATAATAATAAACATACATTACTAGTACAAATTGATGCAAGTATAGATACATGGGTTGGCTGCCTTCTGGCATAACCACCTCAATCAAGGAATTATCTCTTATGTAAATATATCAATGAGACTTTTAATCCCACTTAAAGGAAATATCATATCCATGAAAAAGAAACACTAGCATGTATCAAAACATTAAGGAAATGGAAAATTGACCTATTACCTGTCAAATTTCATATTCAGACAGATTTCAAGTATTTAAGTGGATTTACTAAATATAATATTAAAACAAATTATAATCAAGGTTGTCTTATTCAATGGCAATTAGAATTAAATCAATATAATTTTCAAATACAATATATAAAATCTTCAACTAACAATCTTGTAGATACATTAACCAGAGAATGGAAACAACTATCCTAAGCTTGAAGGATTCACTCAACAAAAAGGAAACTGAATTATTGGATTTACAACAAGAAGTCAGAGTTGTTTCTAAAGAAATAAATCAGTTAAGAGCAACTATTACTCTTTTGGAAAAACAACAGCTCTCTATTGAACCAACACCAAATGTACAACCAGATATTCAACCTATCACACCTCAACAAATTACCTAAACAACTTTACTCCATACTCCAAAACCCACTATTTCAACCACTTGCCCATTATCCAACTCAGTTGTATCTACCTCTCAGAAAAAAAAAAAAGAAGATTATAAAGAATCCAAAGTTTATGTCATCTTTAATGGACCCATGGTTGGAATATGTGATGAATGGCATAAAGCAACCATCCACATTAATAACAAGCCTTCAATTATTCTTCACAGTTATACAAATCGTACTGAAGTAGAAAAAGCCTTAGCATAATTCAGAGAACCTTCCTTAAGACCTCAATACAAACAAGCCCTTACAAAGTAGCCATCTATCTAAAAAATGAAACCTTTAGGAAAACCCATCAGTCTGGAAAAAATAAATGTTATCCCTACCAGAGCACTTCAGAAATTTTCTATGATTGCTTTCAAACACTTAATGAGTGGAAAGAAAGCCAAAAAATATTCCAATACTATCCTCATAATCGGGGCAGATATAGAACTAAAGCTATTATATTTCCAAATGCATAACTACTCAGTACCTACCACTTTTTTCAAAGAGGGTTAGTTGACACTATTTATCTAACCAATTTAAACACCCTCACAGAATTCCTAGCAGGATTTGTTTTGGCAAGTAAAAATTAAAAAGAAAGGCTTGCCAAAGACCGAGAAATGTTTATCAAATTCTTTAGTAGTTACCCATTTTTAAGCAAGTAAAAAGTTTCAAAGAAACTGAAATTCAGATATCTAGAATCGCATATGTACAAATTGGAATCAACAACGGTATGTATCCACCAATAGATACTCCTCCCAACTATGAATTCAACTGGGATCTAGTAATTAGTTTAATTTGCAACGTCTCAAAGGAGTTTATCAAAAATGATTAAAAATCAATCCTGACTCCTTAGTCAAGATAAACTATAGAGGAACAAATATGTTGATGACATCAACTTACGAAGCACCAATTTCTCCAGAGTCATTCCAGTTGATCAAACAATTTGAAGCATCTTTTCCAAGTCTCACTGGAGTATTTATTGAACTCTCTGACCAATAGAAACAAGCCTTATGTCAACAACTACATCAATATTTGCAACACCATTGTCAACAGTGTCCCTTAACGTCTCAAAAAGAAAAAGAAAAAGAAGACAGCTCATCTGAAGATATAATCATTGAAGAATAATAATCTTTAACACATAGGCCACCTGTCCGCCATTATTTGTAATTAGTCAGGCCACTGTCTGCCGCCAACAAAAGTAGATTCTTTAAGATTTGTTTTTTGCTTATATCTTTTGCTTTTGCCTTTTTCCTTTTGCTTTTGTCTTCTTAGACGATAGCATACGTCCTTGGTCTATATAATGTACGAACTAAGCCTCACTCAGATATGAAAAAATAAACTCTCAGTTAATCATATTCCTAACCAAACTCTCTTAATCTCAAAGCCTTCATATTGGCGTTCAAGAGAAAACAAGTAAACCAGGTATGTTTAATTGCATTTTTAGATTTTCATCAACATTATTTATCTATTTCAATTCAGTCTCTAAATTATCTTATTAATGTCTATTTGTACTATTTGTAGAAATCTTCATCCAGCAATAATACATATTGAACGAAAAATTTCATTTAGTAAGAAACTTATTCAAACTTTTACGGACACCTATTATTATTTCAAACAAACAGAGGCTTCTGAAACTACTCTTTCCAAATTTGAAGATAACTTATATCGTAATACAGAAACCCATAACCAAGAAAAACTAGAATTAAAACAACTTTATACACAAATTCAATAACATTATAAAATCCATTATTCATAAATAATTGTCTTATCTATCAATTTATGTCAACTTTATTTTTAATGTATAACTGTACAATTTGTAATCAATTATTAACAGATTATTCATTTAGAAACTTTAGTCATTGAATCTAGATCAAAAAAAGAATATTACGAAAGACGTTTATAACTATCTACAATTTTTATTAACAATATTGATCTAATTCCCATAAAAGAACGATTAGACACTACAACTAATATTTATAATTCACATAATCAAAATTTAATCTTTAAATATAATCAACTTACCAAACATCAAAGAATATGTCATTAAACATATTTAGTCAACTCAAAATGATTGAAATAATTCAAGAATCTAATAATAATAATAATAATAATATTATAGATGTAGACACTTTAAAATTAACTGAATCAACAGGAGTTTGCCATATTAATACCCTATTATCCCAAGAAAACCAAAAACAAATCACAAAAACACAATTAAATTAGAAAGATGGACAAGATATTACACACCTTCCATCCAAAAATTTAATCAATAGAAAAAATATTATTTACTACGAAAAATTTTTACATGAAACACCTATTATAATAGATCAATGTAGTGGACATATTTGCATCAGTCTAATAGATCAAGAGCAAATTTATAAATAGTTACAAAATATTTCTAAAGAAAAAAGGCAAAAAAAATGGATGTATACATCTTTTAACCATTTGGATTTTATTAAAATATACTTTTCAAAAAGGAATTGATTCTCCCATTAGAATAGCTATAATTGATGAAAGAATGACAGATTTAAAGGACCAAGTTATAGGAATCATGAATAGGAATTTAGCTTATGGAAAAATCAAGTTTAATACCCGTCTTAAATTAGGAATTCATTTACAATCTCAAAATTTGGATGAAACAATTACTATAGTTTATAAATTTTATCGCGAAAATTTAATGACAACAGGACAATATCCTTTTTCAATTACTTATCAAATTAGCTATGCTTTAACAAATTCTCATCAAAGTATTGAATTTACAAATATATATCGAATTTATATCGATCAATTATTTAATAATGTAGCTAAAGTAGGAATAAATCTAAGAACTAGTCTAAAAGAATTACCAAATATCAATTATCCTATAAAATTACAAACTATATCTAATTCTCACGATCGATCTCCTGCTCGAAACCTGGAGATGGGAATGAAAGGTGGGGTGAGCTTGACAGCTCAGTGGGTAACACATTTATAATTTGAAATATAAACAAAAATCATTTTTCACAAAGTTTTGTCCAAAGGCTTATTTTTCAAACTTCTCAACTTTTCAAACATTCATAAATAATTTCAAAGGTACCTCGTTTACCTTTAAGCAAAAGGATATTATTTAAACAAGAATCTAACCTTTTAAGATCTTATTCAAAAAGATTATAAAAACCTATTAGATTTACTGAACTTGGAATATCTAATAAGGAAGCAGACAAAAATTCAGAACAATTAGTTGATGAATTAATTGATATTAGAAAACAACTTAAGAATTTAAAAGTCGTCTTCAGAATACTTTAAGAGTGTTACTAAAAAATTATCTGAATTATTAGACAAACAACTTAATATTAAAAATCAATTAAAAGAAATAATAATGTTATCTGGTTTGGGTGGTCCCCCGCCCCAGGTTTTGTCCCCTTTGGCCTCAGGGTGATTTGCGGGAGTCGAACCCAGGACCTCAGGGTTTTGTTGGTTTCGAGGAACCACGCCAAGACAAGATCCTTGGGACCCCCATTCGCCATCGCTCGGTATCTCCATAGGTCGACCACGGTCGATCGGGTCGCCAAGACAAGATCCTTGGGACCC
Source organism: Erythroxylum fimbriatum (assembly GCA_026770325.2). Taxonomy (NCBI): domain Eukaryota; kingdom Viridiplantae; phylum Streptophyta; class Magnoliopsida; order Malpighiales; family Erythroxylaceae; genus Erythroxylum; species Erythroxylum fimbriatum. The sequence continues at coordinate 3,565,897 of JANZLH020000022.1, read as the reverse complement.
CCATTCGCCATCGCTCGGTATCTCCATAGGTCGACCACGGTCGATCGGGTCG
>JANZLH020000022.1:3549300-3560199 GCA_026770325.2 Erythroxylum fimbriatum | reverse complement strand
AATCCAAAAATATACTTTCTTACAATTTTCTTTAATTTAGTTATTTTACTCAATTTTGATCAATTCACAAAACCCCCTCTTATTCAGCTTTAATTGCATGTTTTTGACTTTAGGCTAGCTTTAAACCTTTTTTGTCGGTTTCAAGAAGTGAGACGACCCGAGGCTGTAACTTATACTGCAATCTTGGAATTTATTATTTTTGACCGGTTTCCAAGGATAGATTCTAGAATCAAACGACAAGCCGCGATCAGTTCCGTAAGATATAGATAAGCAAATGGACCGCATGGTTCCGAGAATTCGGTCTCGTATTTTAAAATCCCACTTATGCGGGTCGACGATGCAATTCTATTGGATTTTAGTTTAGACAATTACAATAAAGTGAATACTAATTGCTAGAATAATGATGTTTTGTATATAAATTTTTGAAAGTTGAAATTTTAGGTATTTAAAAATGTGGTAACACTCGGTATTTTGATTCCATTATCAGGTATGGGGTGTTACAATTCCCAATATAACTTAATAACTTGCATACATGTCTATGATAAAGAAAGTTGCCAATAGAGACTTCTCTTCTCTTATGACATGTACTGGGAGAATTTCCCATGCCTTAGTAGTCTCCTTAGTAAACATAGCAACAGACACCTCCATTAGGATCAAATCGGTATAATATTTACTTAAAACTTACATCATTTTGGTCAACATAATATGTACAGCTGATCGATTATCAACCAAAACTCTTGAGGTTGGTTTGTCATTAATATGGGCTTTAATGTATAAAGGTCTTACACGTTGGGCTATATTATTTGTTAGTTTTTCTTGTACCATCTTTTTTAGATTTTTTAGAATTCGTGGACCCATAACCAACATAGGAAGTTTGAATTCTCTTTTATCATAAAAATGTTTTATTTTCTTCTTATAAGTTTTATTAAAAGAGGCAGGAAGCTTCATGGAAGAAACGAAACGTAACAATTGAATGAAATTTCCCCTACCATGAAGAATTTTTCACTTTTAGATCGGGGCAACTTCTTATAAATTCACTAATAACTTCTACTTCCTATAAATTCACTAATAACTTCTACATGTTCTTTCTTTTTCATTGGACCTAAAGTACTTTCCTTAAAAGGAACAATTCTTATGAAAGGTGAGACAATGAACTTCTCAAAGGTGATGGCATGCTTCCTTCGAAATTAGTGGCATCTTTTTATTATTGAAGTCTTATATTTTGAGTTTTGGTTAATGGAATTAGATTATTAGGATACCTCACGTGATGCCATTGATAGGATAGAGGCACCTAAGGTGGTATTACAAATAAAGGTTACCTATGTTGAAAGCTTAAAATCTGTACATTAGACCTTTGCTTGAAAATTTGAGTGTTGTCTTATGATTTGATCCTGCAAACTCTACTTTCCAATAGATTTTAGGAATCTACTGATTCTTATTCTTAACGTTAGAATTCAAACTATAGTTAGTAATGAAAACACTAGTTCTTGAATTCGTAGATAATGCTAAATGATCCTCCACAATCTTCAACTTCCTCTTAACATCTAGCAAAAGTCATAAATCAAACTCAAAAGTACTAACAGTTGTTATTGATGGGAAGGGATCTTTATCTATCAATATGATCTGATCGAATTTAGAAAACAAAGAAATTCCCTTATTAATCTGATCTTGAATATCATTCTTGAATCCCCAACCTAAATTCGTAAGGTGACTCTATGTATTGTTGGTACTTACAGTAGTTCCTCCATCGAATCTCTTCTTTTATGGAATTATTTATTCTAACAATAAAGTAATAAAATTTTCCCACAATAAGAAATCTAAGATTTCCTCTATTTTGAAGGTATCAAAAGTGTATTGAACCTGAGTAGTTAGTGCTTATATTTTCCTTTCGGCTTCAAGTGATTTTTTTTTTAGAGAAAGGAAAATACAAGTTCCAGGGATATAAACTTTAGCTATTGCCGAGTCATATAAACGTGTTTCCATAAAATAAGTATCTACTAAGCTCTTTTTCCAATGTCCTTCTTCCCTAAACAGTTCGTCATATTGTCACACTTTTGTTGTCGGTTCATAAAAATAATATAATTCTATACCTTGGAATTTTTTTCAATGTTTAGTATCAAAACCCCTCTAAGCTAGCTTCAGGTACTCAATCTGTGGGAGTGTAATTCGACATTGACTCTTCTTTCTCCTAAACTAAGTGATGAATATGTCTACATTCTCTTCACTTTTTTAACTAGTTCTAGAAAAGTCAATTATACTGACTTTAGGTTCAATACAAAAAAATTGTGTATAAAATAGTCTTTCCATTTCTATCTATGAAAGGAAATAAAGCAAAAGAATATAATAGGAAGAAGTCGAACTTGTCAATGAATTTGGAAAGTCTAAGTTTGAAATTTTTGAAAATTTCTTAATTAGCCAATTCATCACACTAAATAGTGAATATAGTAATGTACTTAATAGTTAATTTCCCATCTTCACAATAAATCAAAGTAAACTTAGGAATTATGTGCCACAAAGATAAGGATTGGTCAATATGCTTTGAATAAGGCTTATGAAATTCTGGGTAACCAATCTATCTCAAGCCAAGCCCATACAGTTTTTGAATAGCTTCCATATCAACTTGACACCTCATAGAGGAATAATAACAAGGATAGGATTACAGTTTATAGCCAAAAAGTTGCTCCTAAGTCATAATTTAGTCAATTAGTTTTGACTTTAAAACTAAATCCTCGTCTTTTATGAGCTTGAGGCCTGACCACCTGTTGTACATTTCTAAGATTAATACGCAAAGGCGTAACATGAATATCCTATCTTTTATGAGCAAAAATGTATCTTTCTTTAGTAAAGGAAGAAGCTAGATTATGATTAAACTCAGTAACTTTCGTCGCGTTTATTGCAAGCTCCCCACTGAGCCCTTTAGAAATCTGTCTTACTAGAGAGGGAGAATTCCATAGCGACAAAAAGTTTTTCCATTTTCTTTTTTAACATCTTGATGCTTCATCCGGAGAGGCCAAATTGGAATTTATATTATGAAATATCATTTACATAAACAATATTATTTATTATAGCTAGATGTGATGATTTTGAATTCTCGCTAATTAGAGACTTAATCGAAGGTGACATTGCCTTTTTAAGATTTTCAATTAATTGGGATATAAGGCCTTCGTTCCTTACTATAGTAAAGACTTCTTCCTCCAAGACTGAGGCACAACAACTTCTTTTCCATCCCCTACATGAAACATCATAGTCTCACTGGGCATGCTAATCGGTCAGTTTTATGATTAACTTGAAATTCAAGTGTGCCAAGGAAGAATTCTCTTAAAATTGCACTTGACTTCTAATCTGCGATATAAGTGGGCTTTGGAAAACTTAGATGATAGAATTCTAAGTTACCAAGTTGTTAAATGCTAAAGAGTATTAGCCTAAAATTTAAGTAAAAAGATAATTTTATTTAAGCAAAGGAAGGGTACAAAGTGCAAGTTGAAATAATCATAAGATCTTTTGTTTAAGTTGTGTGTCTTTTGTGTGCTTATACACCTTTCCCAACTTCCACTACCTCAAGTAGTGTCCCTATAATTACTTAACCTCCAACTATTTTTCAATTTTGACCACATGCTGAGTAAGTATCTACCACATATTATTCATGTTTTCAACCGCCTTGACCCTCAAATCCTAGACTTCCTCATTTATTCCTGTGCCCAAGAATTTTCTAAGCCTTCTAATAGACATATAGAAATCCTAACAATTGGGCCTTTTCATTTTTTGGTCAAATTCCACATAGGTTATCAACATTACTTTATTTAAGTGCAATCATTTTAATTTTCCATCATTAGTAATTGATTATATTAATTACATTTGAAAACTATTTGTAAAGTGTTATTTCATTTTGGCCAAGAATTTTCCAAATTAACATTAATCGAGAATAATAAAACATTCTTTCTAATCAATTGATGATAGCAAATCCTATATTGATTACTTAACTGCATTCATATAGTTTATATTATATCTATTGACTATCGATTGAGCTGCCCTTGACTAGAATGTCATAAGTAGTATTAAAACATAAAAATCCCTATATGACTTAAAAAGGACTCACATTGTATATTATCTCAACTTCTCTAATCTTGTACTGTTATCTTATACTTAGTAACTTATACTTCACGATTTCAAGATCCGGAATTTCAGAAATAAAATAGGATAAAAAAACATAAACATCGAATGGAACAGAATTATTCACATCAATTGAACAATCAAGAGTGATAAAAAAGTTACCTATCATCAAGGCTTCTTCCATATTCCTGCTTTCAGACCTCTTAGGGAATACATACTTGGCAGTCTCATTCGTCAACTCAAAGAAAACTATGAAAAAATAATGAAATTTAAAAACAACACTCAACATAGTTTTTTTCTAAAAAAACTAAGAACACTCAGCGGAGTTGAATTGAAGCAAAAGAAACAGTTTTTATGTTGCTGAGAAACATTGAACGCCTGGGTAGCGAGAGCCAAGACAAGAGATACTCGGGTCTCGAAAGCAAGTGAAGAAGCGGTGGTCGTAGATCGGTCGGAGGTCATAGACTTGATGAAGGTGGGAAACACTCTGTTTGGATGCCGAAAAAATGGATTGAGATGTATACAAGGACAACGAAGCATCGGCAAAGGCTTGCAGAGAATCATTTTGGATTCACCTAGCAAGTTCCAAGATTTTAATTTTCCGTTGGTCTTAGTTTTACAGTGAAATTATTATCAGATTTTTAATTTGAATTTTGTTTTGTTTGTAAAAGGGATATAATTGGAAAAATAAGTTAAAATTAAATTACATTCTATAAAATACTGTTGCATATCAAACATTATAATAAGAATGCACCCAACTTTTCTATTAGAATTCTTATAAGTATCCAAACATGTAAATATCTTTTTTATTTTCCAAGGAATCAGATTCCAGATTAACTTTACTTTCCTGCCAATCAAACGGAGCCATAAGGTCATCATAATGAGAATTTCCATAGACCTATAAGTAATCTTCTAAATAGAATTCTTATATGGGATCTGTTTAGTGAATTTGTTCTCTAACAAACGCTCGAACTTGTTCTCTAACAAACACTCGTATGGATATTTAAGTATCTCCATATTTTAGTCTATAAAATCGACCACTTCTTTGATAAGGAAGAAACATAACATGTGTTAGTCTTTTAACTTTCTATTAATGTCCAATCTTAATAGCATAATGACTAGAAATAATTTAGGACATAAGAATCTCATAATTATTATCTTATTATAATTTTATTTACAATGTACATTTATTTTGTAGACTTTATCATATACATTTGAATATGTATAAGATAGAGAATATTTTAAAATAATTATCTCACTAAACTATAATCAATCAATTGATTATAGGGCATAAACCAACTGAAAACTAATACATGACAATGTTAACCAAAACTACTTTAATATTTATAATATTTGGGTAGTCATGATGCATCATTAAACACCAATCTTAATATATTAATATAAATTATTTATTTAAAAATTAAGTGTAAGTTTAATTTATCAAATCTTAAATAAATTTTATAACTATAAATTATATTCATTTTTAACATATTTAAGAATCTAATGAATCATATAGAAAGAATAGGTGATGCAAAAAAATAATTTAGTTATGTTGGACTTGATTATAAAGCTTGAGAAACTTTATAATCAAATAGGATATAGTTGACTAGTATTGGATATTGAATTTTATTAAAACTTAACTGATAATTAATTTTATTTAAAATTTAGTTAAAATTAAAATGCAATTAAATTAATATCCAATTATAAATATGTACATGCTTTAAATTATTAGTAGAGGTATTTCAATTTGTTCATATAAATAATGTTAGAGATAATAAACCATAATTTTTAATAACATATTTCATAAATTAGAGTTATTAAAAATAAAATCAAATAAGGTGATTGATATGTTATGATGTTTATGAATTAATTATATTATAAAATTAAAATAATCACATTTCGTGAGAAAATAAGAAAAGTTTTATTTACCCTCCAATGCACGTGTTGTCATCACGTTGTGGTTGTGGCCGTGGTGGTGTTCTATCTCCGTATGATGATGAGATTCTGAGCAAGCTAGACGCGTGAACGCAGTAACTGCTCCACGAGACTGTCAGCTTTCAAGTCGCCGCATCCCCTAACTGGTAACTGCCAGCGGTTAAAAAAACAATCGTTTCTTATAAATGCCCTTGAAACCAACCATCCAAGTACAAATAATAAACCCATTCTGAAGACATTCGTAATTAATTTAAAGGCGGCAAACCGTTGACTAATTATCTTAGCTCCCTAATGAGGGGTATTTCAGTCTATCAGTTAAGTGTTTCCAATTCTAGCGGGAAATATAACGCTGTAACTAACGTTTGAAACATCTAACAGATTGTGATTTGTGTTCCAACCCCAAACTGTAAGTACCTTTTCCTTCTTTCGCTTTCTTTCTCTTATCCACTAATTAGCTTAGCCTCTTGCATTCAAAGAATTGTGTATGTGTATGCGTGTGCTTGAGTAATTGGAGTTGGCATTATTAGCAATGCCAATCCCAGTTGTTGAATCTTGCAAGAAGAGAAAACGAAGGCCTAAATTTTACAACTTTCACACGTTTGGTGACCCTGGTTGCCCCCTTCGTCCCACTGGACCATTTCGCGATAACATTCGACTGTTTCTCAGGGACTGCACCCAACCTGAAGATTACGATGTGGAGGGTATGCCTGTTAGCTGCACCCTGCTCCTCCTTCAAAGTAATAACTTTGTTGTCCCTCTCTACACCATCGAAGAAGATGCCCATCTCTCTTTTCAGCCCTTCTGCGATCACTGTAGATGTACCGGTTAGGATTCTTTGTTTTTTCTCCACCATCTTTATTATCCAATTCTAGTATTTCAACTGGGTTTTTGTCTTCTACTGAAAGGTTTTTCCTTTTTTCTCCATCTTTCTTGTCTACGTTTGGATTTGCCTTTGATTTTTTTTGAGGGTATTGCTAATTCTTTTGCATACGAGGCCTTGCAGTAATTTCTGGATTTTCTTTGAATCTTTGGTTTTGGGATTTAGGTTGGAGTGGTAATTTTGTCTCCAAAAGAAAATATCATCTGATCATACCACCAGACAGCCACTGGAACAAGCGATTGGAACATGATGCTTTTGATCTGCAGACTCATCTCTTGCATGGATTAGTTCACTGTAATGGTTTTGGTCATTTGCTCTGCATCAATGGAATAGAGGGAGGTTCCAAGTACATTAGTGGCAGGGAAATCATGGATCTTTGGGACCGGATTTGTAACAACCTCCGAGCCCGGTACCACTAATCTCTAAAATGTATTCCACTATTTTTCTGTGTGTATTCCAGATTTTGATTTTGAGTTTCTTGTACATCTTGTTAGGAAAATCACTGTTCAGGATGTTTCCAAGAAGAGGTCCATGGACCTTCGCCTTCTCTATGGAGTTGCATATGGGCATTCGTGGTTTGGAAAGTGGGGATATAAATTCTGTCGTGGAAGCTTTGGCGTGACTGAGCATAATTACAACAGAGCAATAGAAATTTTAAGTTCATTGGATGTCGATGAGATCATCCAGAATTTCCACGATTCCGTTCAATTCGAAGATATCAAGCAGATAATCCGATACTACAGAGGTTTCAGCGAAACTCAGTTGATCAGTCTTGGAGATCTTCTCAGGTTTATGCTCACAATTAAGTCTTGTCCTTATGCAGTCAAGAAACAAAGTAAAATTTCTTGTGCTTCAAAATCATCTATCAGTTTCCCCACACAGAAGAAGCATTTGACGAAGGATAAGAGTACAAGGTATAGAAATTTCAGTTCTCTGGCTACAACTTTGGACAGTAGGTGGCCTATTAGAAGGCTGGAATATGCAGCAGAGGTGATAGTGGATACATTGAGAAGTAACAAGACGGGAACTTTGAATCAAGAAGGGATGAGTAGACAAGAAGTGAGAGACTCAGCTCGGCTGCATATCGGTGACACTGGTTTGCTTGATTATGTTCTGAAATCAATGAACAATGTTATTGTTGGTTCTCAGGTAGTACGCCGTGCAGTTAATCCTAAAACCCGGGTGCTGGAATACTCTCTGCATGATCTTGGTGATAGATCAAGGCCTATTAAAGCCAGTGAACATGAACCAGAGATCCTCAAAGCACCAGCTCTAGCTCGGGGACCTGGGGCTGGGGTTGACGTATATAATGATATAGTTTATTTGTATACAAACTTGCTGCTGAGCTACCCTCAGTCAGAACTTGTGCAATCAGCAATTCAGGTGATCCTAGACAGCAAGCATTTTGTGAAGGAGTGGCCTTTTAAGGATGATGATGATGCATTATTCAGGTTTATATGTCACGTGTCGCCGGCGCTGCAACTATCTGGACTAGAATATAGACTGCACAAGGACTTGCCGCCCGGTGAGATTGTTGTGCTTCCGTTGTCTGCAACAGTTCTGGAATTGAAACAAGCAACCGAGTATGCACTCAAGGACACTTACTGCATATTTGAGAACTTTGAGGTTATGGAGATAGAAAACATGGAAGAGCTAGAAGGCGGAGAGTTGCTGTTTGGAGCTGTTGAGTCGGGGATAGAAATTTCTGTGAGAGGGCATGGTATGGACATAACTACACCATTGATGTATGAAGGTGGCCCTGATAGCTGGAAGGTAAGATGTGGATGTGGAGCTCAAGATGATGATGGGGAGAGAATGGTGGCATGTGACATGTGTGAAGTGTGGCAACACACTCGCTGCAACTTTATCGACGACTCTGAAACTGTACCTCCGCTGTTTGTTTGTCGTAGATGTTGCAATTCTCTTGTGCAGTCGACAAACGAATATGATCTGGAGTATGATCAGAATGCCGGTGACTGTTTTCTTTTATGATCCCAGAAGTTGAATATGCACCAAAGCAAAGCTGTCTCAGGACTAATGATCTTTGCTGATTCTGATGTCACGTAAATTCTTAATTGCTTTTGGAAACTAGAGTCAATCCCATAACATGACCTCCTGCTTGGTTTTTTTTTTCCCCGTATAAACTCTTTTAACTGAAGAACAGATAACAATGCATGCCTTAGTCTTCTGAAGCACATTATACCAGTATGCCTTCTTTTCTTAACTTTGCCACAACAAACCACTGGCAGGCATAAAATTGATAAATTAGAAACTATCTTCACAAAGTCATGATTTCGACAGCTTAATTACTCCAAACTCCGGCTTCTGTTGTTACTAAGAGGATAAATTATTGTGTGCAATTTAGAAGATAATTATTTTAGATGAATCTTTACTCGTGTTAAATCTGCAATTTATTCTTTTTTTAAGTACAATTTTTAAATAAAAAGTTTCAAAAATAATGGAAAGTTTATATTCATTATTTAATTAGAAAACTATATAAGTTAATATGATAACAAGATTACATGAGAAAGGTGATTATAACAAAGATGTCAACATACTGATACCTAACTATGGTCATTAAATGAAAATCTACAACAACGTGAGGAACTGAGGAGGACAGGGGTGTGGTCCCAGACCGGTTAGGATATGGAACATTTTAGAGGTGGGCTTGAACTGTATTGAAATCCATTTGTCCACAGTATCATCAACCACACAAAATTGCTATTATGTATGATTCATATTTACGGCCAAGTAATCTTGAAGTGCTTATAAAAGAATGCAGATATTGTTGATAATTAGACGGTAAATGAAAGAATCAGAGACGAATACTGTTGTAATGCCACACATTTTATTAAAGAAGAGAAGCCTTTTAAATAGGCATAAACATAAAGGGAAAAGAACGGAATCATTGGTGTCGATAATTACAGCAGCAATTATTGACCAATAAAGTAGAAAGTAACAGTTCCTAAAGAGTAGGACAGCTTGTTGACTGTTTCAGAATCACAATTCAACAGATATTTTCAGAAGTTTCTAGATGAACGCAATCGTGTATCAAGGTGTGTTCTTTTTTTAACATAAAAGTGAACAATATGGGGTAAAACATAGACCGAGAAATAAAAAAATAAAAAGGACTAAAAATGGAGAAAAATTATATGAGATGAAAAATTGAAAAACTTTCGTTTCCGGCAATCCGATCATGTAACCGCTCTGATACCACATGATAACGGAGAAAAATCATATGAGCGTGGACGCGCACGCTCCCATCCTGACCATCCACGTGGCACGGGGCGATGGAGACAAGTGACGGCGCATGCGTTGCACGTGTCGTACAGTAGATGCGTGTCTACGCGTGGGCAGCGCGTGACCCGTACGTGCCAGACCCATCTGACACGCGGCGGTGCAAGCGTGTGCAACGCACGCGCGGCCCACACACACGCATTGACGTTAGTAATAAATTAAAGTTTAACTCTAGAAAAAGGAATTAAGGTATTCTGAATCCGATTTCGAATGAATTTTCATGCTTCGGACATTGTAGAAGAGAGATACATGAGATTCTCGTGTCTCAGGTCTCATGTTCAATGTTTAAGATTGTATGATAGTCGATCGGAAGAGGAATCAAGACATTCTGAAGCCATTTTTGAATGAATTTTCGTGCAATGAACTTACCATAAGGGAGATACATGAGGTTTCCGTGTCTCGAGTAGTCGGTTCTGTAGGAAAATCCCGGTGCGTGCATCACATACACACGGTGCGGAAAATAAAAAAATTTGTTCCGGGACCTTCCCGAAGTCCAGGATCTATGTATCTATATAAAGAAGTACCATAATTTTCAAACCACAACAACCAAAGGAGACCGTCTCTAACGGTATCCACGCAGAGGTCGGAGCATCTAACCGAATCAAACTCTTTGATCCGGAAATAGCTAGAGCAAAGAAAAGAGTACTAGCTCTTACCTTTGTTCTTGGAGAGCTCAA
>JANZLH020000022.1:3480410-3498281 GCA_026770325.2 Erythroxylum fimbriatum | reverse complement strand
AAAACGCTTGGCCGGTTGCCAAAGATCCATCGGCGTCTTCGGACTAGCCATTGATTGATTTGGTTCTAGCCACAGCAACTGATAGTGGCGGCAATATACTCCCTCTCCCGTACCGGTAGGCGAAAACGAAGAAAACGAAGGAACAGAGCGCAAAATGAGGTCGGGAGCGGGTTGGGCGGGTTTTTAAAAAAATCAAACGTTTTTTGCTTAACGTTCTATTTCGTGACGTTTTATTACTAAAACGTCGAGAAAAAGCTCACAAATCTGCGACGTTTTTATAAACGTCACGAAAAATTGACATTTTTAGTGATGTTTTTTAAACATCGCAAAAAGTATTCACAATTCGCGACGTTTTATCAATAAAACGTCGCGCATTCTCTTATTTTCTTGTAGTGAGAGTGCTACATTAGTGTTGAGTTTTCACTGCATGGCTCACGATTAAGTCGATTTGTCCATTGTGTGTGTCTTTTACCGACGCCATATTTGCTTGATTAGTTGTGCATGATGTCTTCCCCTGCTATCGTGAGTTGATGTTGGAGTTTGCAAAAATCAGTCCATAGTGTGCTGCGACAACTTTCAGATTTATTTCAGTGAAGCTGAACCTTTCGAGAAGTGTTTTTTTTAATCTCAAGTGTTTTATGTTCTTGTTCTTAGTTAGTCTATCACTTGAGTTATTTATTTATTGTTCTTTTGTTAAAAAGAGTGTGGAGAAAATTCTCTATTGAGGTTAACACGAGTCGGTTGTATTATTGGGTGTGAAACTCTTTCACGAGTAGTGAGGACGACGGATAGTGTCATGAGTTGAGTGGCGTCGGCTTAATAAAACCTTGTATAAAAATATTGTCGTTAGTGAAAAAATTAAGCTGAGTGAGGGCCCGTAGACGTAGACAAGATGTGCTAAACTGCATTATCAAATTTTGGTGTTGATTTGTTTAATTTTGTATTTATTTTTCTGTTTTCGTTTGTGCTGAAAAAATTTACAGTTGCTGATACAGTTACTTTTTATCTAGTAACTGACACATACAGTTACAAGTAATTGCAGTAAAACCTTACAAATAATTGTGATCAGATCGAAATTTTTGCAAAATTACTGTACCCTTCAATTTTCTTCAAATCCCTTCAGACATAATATGTGCGTAGTACTTCATAGACACCCTTTTCGGAGACGTATATAGTTTGTTCTTACATGCTCCAGCAGGGGAAGCCTCGACATAGCTTGTATTGCTTAACCTATGAGGTTTTCGGAGTATAGTTTTTATCAATAGAGCTTTTTCTGTAGATTTTTTCTGAGAAGAACTTTTCTAAGAAGCCAATTGACTGTTTGACTGTCATTGAAAAAAAAAACTTTTTTGAAAGAGCTTCATACAGTAGATTGTTTAGCAACATAAAAATAAAAAGCACTTTTAATTTTAACTATATTTTATTTGTAATAAAAATTATTTATGCATATACATATTATTTAAATTATATTAAACAATATACAAAGCACGATATATTAATTATTATATAATTTTAAACCATATGAAATATAAATGAAAATATGTCTAACCAAATCTTTTATATGGATTATAACATAAGTAAAACTAATATAAAAATAAATATTAAAATATATAAAAGTTAAATAATATTATATAATCCCAAAATAAATATTTAAGTTGAGTAAATAATTAAATATACAATAAATTATACATTTTATTGTAATAGATAAGATAAGTTTGCAGGATAAAGGTGAAGATGAGTTTGTAGGTATTGTGAGAATTATTTGTAAAACATAATAGCAAAAGGGACTAAAAATTAGGTTCATTAATTAATCTGAAAAATCTACCAATAAAAGCCATTTGAAAAGCTCCAAATTTGAGTTTCTTAAAAATTTGTATTCTGACTGCCAAAAAAATTATAAATATTAAAGAAGAGTTTTTTTATTTTACAACTAAACACCCATTTTTTTTTAAAAAAAGGCTTTTGTGGTAGTAAAAAGTACTTATTGACTTCCCCAAAACCCATCCAAACAAGCACTTAGTTGCCTTAGTTTATTTATAATTAATACAAAATTTAAATGTAATTTAATAAATTTGAATTAGTTTAATGATAAATTTTGATTTTATTTAAAAAACATTAAAAGGTGAAAAAGTCATTATTTTTTTAAGTTTTAATTTGATTGTAGTTGTATAAGAAAATTTAACTTTGAGAAGAACGTGTTAGAAACATTATTCTTCATTGGGGATAGTTTTCAAAGTTTTTTTTTTTAATTTATGTTAATGGATGATATTTTATATAGAAGAAAAAGACAAAGAAATTGACCCACGAGAGAGTAACTTTTACTTTTGTGGACAGGAATATATTAAGTTTCTACAAACAAATACGATCGAATGAATAGAATGTTTTTTCTGTATGTGTGGTTTAATTACATTTTCTTCTAAAAGAATTTCAGGAAGATCCCTTAAGGTACTTGAAATCCTTACAAGGATCAACAAAATGGAACTTAACCCTGTAAAGATTCAACAACTTCAACAAATCTTTAACTTTGTCCTTTGTCTTGTCGCTACAACCAACCTGCAAGAGAACCAACAGTTTCTGAAAACCACCTGATTCAAGTGCCGCAATCGCAACATTATTCTCATGTTCCTCATCGTTCTTACAAAGCTTCCAAATTATTGACACGGAGAGCTCTGATGTCAAAAACGATACTCTCAGAATCTTCTTTACAAGCAACGGCAAAATCAGATCATTCTCAAAAGCACATTCTCTTCCTTTAGAGCTGTTGCAGATTTGGTCCAAAACGCACAAGGCCTTCTCGCATATACCTTTATCACTATCCACAAGAATCTCGACAAGGCCAGAGACCAAACCCATCTCTACAAATGTTTTTGTTGCTTTCTCACCGATCTCTGGCTCTGAAATTGTATAAAAAATAATCTGTAACGAAGCTTTTGTTGCACTCGGGCTAATTGGCTCCTTGATCAACGAAATCAAAGCTTGGAAAAAGCCTTCAATCTGGGTCAAGACAAGCACGTAGCTTTGGTCCAAAGCAAGAAGCCTTTTAATAGCCAAAACTGTGTTTTGTCTTGTAGAAAGATCTGCTCTACTCTTCAAAAGCCATACTATTGTAGATAAGCACTTCATTGATCCAAGCTTACTCTGGCCTTCTACACCTTGTGGAATCATCCATGTCAGGACTGAGAGTATCTCCTTCAACAATTCTACATGTTTCTCGCTTGCAAATGACTCGAAACACGCCGATAAAGCGCATGCACCTCCATTTTCCCTAAAACATCGCTTATTGCGTTCACTTTCGTTTCCCAAAGTCTTAATCTTTTCCACAAGTTGAAGACACTTGTTCTCGTCCCTTTGTTGAGTTGCCTCCATAATTTTCTGACAAGTAATTGAAACCTCGTATGGTGTCACTGGAACACGTGGGGTCGGTATCCTTTCGATGCCATGAGAACGGTTCTCACAGCACCAATCCTGAATCATCCTGCGAATAGAGTGATTTGGTATTTGATCAAAGTTCCGCAACACCGTATTAGTTACCGGACACGTTTGGTTTCCCAAATCAATCCACTTCTCAATGCTCTCTCGGTCGTAGGTGATGCCGGTTGATAAAGTAACAGGATCTTTCATCAACTCGAGAGAGATGGGGCATCGAAAATGAGTTGGGATCACAATTTCCATGCCGGAAGAGATGCTACCGGTGGAGAGCTCCTTGTATTCGATGTTGTTGGAACGATGAACATTTCTTGCTCTTCTTCTCCAAGCTAAATACATGGTATATTATGAATTTGTTTTGGAGAATGAAATTGATCAAGTTACAGATACAGAGAAAGTTTAGTCTGAAGAGGGAGGAAGATATGAGGTTAGGCTTGTGAAGTAGAATTGGTGAAGGGGTGTTTATATGGAAAACACAGGTCACAGGTGGTCAAAAACCAAGTGAAGGAAGGGGAAAACACGTTGACAGAGGAGCGAGTGGAAGGTTATGGTTTGAATATGGGAATTGTTGACCTTTGAATGTATTACGGTCGACTATACGTGGCCAAGATGAAGTCGGCCGAGGGTTTGAAATGCTGACCGTGTTTCTCAGTCAAATCCATCGCTTTGACTCACCTGCTTTTCCTGTTCTTCATCTAATTGAGTACCCACATGCTTATCTAATATGCTTTCGTTGGGCTTTCTACAAAAGAATGAAGACTGAAGTTAAAAGCTCATGGGCATTTCGGTCGATTAAGTTGGCAATTTAGACTATCTAAGAGTGAATTAAAATTTAAAATAGAAGAAATTGTTCTCCTTAATTCTCTAAATTTAGCATTAATTATGTTTTTTACTTGTTTAAGGATATAGATTTGTTAAAATATTTGTAAATTAATATTGAACTATGAGTATATTTTAAATTTGTTTATTTATTATCCATTTTAATTAATATACTTTACATAATAATTTATTTATAGATATTTTATTGTATGTGTGTATCTCTCTCAATGGACTGGACCACCGCGAAATACACACTTATCAGGGAATTCATTAGAAAAATAATTGCCTATATTTGACTTGTGAATGCAAAGATCATCGTAAAAGGGAATATACGGGAGCTGGGGGTAAAAGGCATAGTGATGAAATATTAGTATATTACTATTATCCAATTTTTAGGATTTGATTTTCAGATGGCAACATAACATTTTAGCATGGGCCCGAAGCTTGGCCCGAGTCTAGCACGCCACCAGCCTAGCTAGGTTATTTATTTTTAAAAAATTAAAAATAATGATGTTTTTTTTTCATAACTTTTTCTAAAATTTTTAAATTTTAAGTTAGCTCGAGTGCATCAACTCAAGCCCCAAAATTCAAATTTAAAAAAAAAACATTATGACCCTAGCCTAAGTCCAAGCTTATTTGCTAAGCCTATTTGATTTATTTAAAGTTTATATCACATCCAAAAAGAAATATTATTAGCACGTTTTAGTTACTTAGAATTTGAGCGTGTCAAGGAGAAAATTTTCTAAAATTTGTAATTGACTTTTTATTGTCAATATAAGTGAGCTTTAGAAAACTTAGAAAATGAAAATCTAACATTTTAAGATGCTAAAAAGTATTGGAATGAGGTTTAATTAAAAAGATGATTTGATTTATGTAAAAGAAAAGTACAAACTACAAAGAAATTTGAGATAAAAATATAAATGAGTACACAATGCAAAGAAAATCTAGAATAACAATAAGGTATTTTTGTTGGAGTAGTATGATTGTCTATGTGTGTTTGTTTTTGTGTGTCTGGAGATGTCCCTTAGTGTTGTAATGCCAGTGAATTTATATCATCCTTTCAACTTCAATTGCCTAAAGCAATTTTCCTATAATTGCTCAACTTCCAACCCACTTCCCATTTTAGCCATGTATTAACTAACTATCTCCATGCACTATTGTTTTTAAAGCATATGTCAATTATGTATCAAATTTGTGGACTCTTGAATCTTAAACTTATTAATGGACTCCCATGTTCACAAATTTTCTCACTAAATGTCTTCTAGGACTTACAATATTTGAGTCTTTTCACTTTTGAGCTAAAAAAATTGAATTCTTTGTATGAATCTTTATTTATCAACATAATTTGGTTAGCTTCAGCAAACAACATAATTTTCCTATTCATTTGATCTTAGATAACATTCTTAGATGGCTAGCATGAATTCGTTGGTGACTCCATATATTATGGTACTTGCATTAGTCCCTTCCTCTTATTTCTTTCTTTGTGAGAATTTTGTGCTCCAATGGTAAAGTAATAAAATTTTCCTGTAATAAAAATTTAATTTTTTTCTATTTTAGGGTGTCAAAATTGTATTGAATTTAAGTAGTTAGTTATTTTTTCCTTTTGACTTTAAGAGATTTTCAATCCAGAGAGGGACAAACATAGGTTCTAGGGATATTGACTTCAACTACTTTCAAATCATATGAATTTGTTTCCATAAAATAAGTACCAACTAAACTATTATTTAATGTCCTTCTTCCTTAAGAAGTTATTTGTATTCCAACAATTTTGCTGACAATCCATAAAAATCATGAAATTTCATACCTTCAATTTTTTTTGAAGTTCAATATTGAGACCCCTTTGAGCTAACTTCATATACACAGTCTCTGAGAGTACAATCTGACATGGACTTCTCATCTTCTTGAACTAAGTGATTAATATGTCTTCATTCTCACCAATAAACACCTAATCAATTCAATCATGGAACATAAAAGATAATCTATGTGTAATTTATGTGTGACAATGGATCAACCAATTCGAATGTCAAGTTTGTTAACTTCTAAGCAAACTAATCTTCAAACATAAAATCATGCATCATAACTTCTACTCAACATAAACTTATGCAAGAGCAATTCAAACATTGGCTAAAAATCTCGAATTTAAATCATGATAACTTATATCTATAATTCAAACAAAAGTTTATAATCAAACAAATCAGATTTGATAACTTCTATCTAAATATAATAAGTTTTTGCTACTACCAATTAATAAATTCGGCAACTTCTACCTTAAACAATCAATTAGAATTCAAATCACATAAACAAGATCAAATTCAAGACTTTAATCCAGCATACATGATTCGACAATTAAGATCAGATTATAAACTCATAGTCATCACACAATGAATCAAATTAGGGTTTAGAGATTATTACCTCTTACAATTGGAAAAAGAAATCTAGCTAGAAAAATTCATAGTGTATTCAACAAGATCAATAATAAGAGAAACCTAATTCTAAGAGAAAAAGATAAAGAGAGGGAAGCTATAGGTCACGCCCTAGCACAAGAAGAAATAGAACGTGAACAGCCGTTTAATGAGCTAATAGGGCCCTATATATAGAGGTATAGGTCAGTATACACATCCTTGAGGGAGTTGAACTTGTTATCTTTTCCAAACTCAGATTTCATTATTCTGGCAGATTCTCACGGGCAACTTCGACATTGTATAACTCTCAAATGGAAAATAATTTATAGCTTAAATTTTAGGTGCAAATATCCCAATGAGTTAAGTTTAGTCACACAAAATTTCAGCCCAATCCAACAGTTAGATCTTCAGATATAAGTCCAAGATTGTCGAAAGATCCGTATGAAAATCCACTGCTCCGTGGAAAAGAAATCCAATCCAAATTCAACTTGATATCTACCCCAATTTATATTGGTCTTGAGGAGGTGGAAGAGAGATTAGACTTCAAGGTAGATTTGGAAACTTCAAGGACGGTGGAGGAAGCTTCCACACACATGTACGCATGAGTTGGCGGTGTAGGCTTTCTTCCGTGGCATCCAAGGTGGAAAGGAGGGTGATGTGGCATGGTGAGGTGGATGACCACGTGGATGACATCATCATACCACCAATGGAGGGTTGCCACATCATCAAATCTCCTAGAATCTTCCAAAAGGTTGCTGTCGAAGTTGTGTATTCGTTGACGAAATCAATTGCGCTGACAAAATCCATTTCGCGCTGCCGATAGGAAATCCTTGTAGAATTAGAATTCCTAGTCAAATTAGGATTTCTAATCCTAGTAGGATTAGGATTGCTCATCACTAGGATTAGGAATACTCATCATCCATAATTTTCGTCACTGATTTTACTTTTCTCCACGAATCATCAAAATAAGAAATCCTAGTCAGAGTAGGATTCCTAGTGCAATCAGGATTCCTATTCCTCGTAGGATTCGAATTTCTGCAACTTCGACCATTTTTGCTCATTTCGACCTCCTCGTTCCAAATATAAACTCTATTTGCACTAATTCTACCTTGTTTAGCTCATATTCTTTGTTTCATATCCAAAAGTACCTGTAGAGCATAAAGTAAGAAAAGTGAATCATTTTGTATAGAAAATGGGAACAAATACTAAGTGTTAAGGTACTAAAAAGATACGAAAATATGAGTGTATCAAACACCATTACCACCTCATTCTCAATAAGTGGTTTCATGCTCTTAACCTTTACTTTTACTTATTTCTTATTATTTTTATTTTCATATATATGTTGTTGTTTATCTTCTCATATTGAGGACAATGTGTTGTCTAAGTGTGGGGAGGATTGTGCATAGGCATGTCATATGTTTGTGAATTTTGCATAACATATTATTGTAGTTTGTTGATTAGGTTGACATTGTGTGAACATTTTGTTGCATATGTGTGAATTGTGTCAATGTGTCAACGGCTATAACTTTATGGAATTAGTTTATCTTTGAACATAGTCTTTTAAGTTGTAAAGACATATTAGCTTGTGAAATTTGTGTTCTAAGTATCTTTGGTTAAATATGCATGTTAATTAAGATATGATGTTGGTTCATTCACCTTAAGAAATTTGTTACATACCTTTATAATTATAATTCAATTGAATAAGTAGCATCATTAATAACCTTTCACAAGGAAGATTAGATAAAAGAAATGAGGTAGGCTATGTGAAATGTAAAAAAAGGGTATGTATCTTTAATAAATAACTATTCTGTTGGCCTTTGGGTTATGAATAGAGCTAGTAACTAATTGAGAATGTGATATAACTGAGTAATCAGGGCATATTCATAAAAAATGTTTGCCTCCACATCAAAAGGCTAGAATGACATTCTCATAAAGCCTATTAATAAAACATGACCTAGTTGAGTAACCGGGGTAAATTCATCACAAATGTTTGCCTTCACGTCAAAAGACTAGGTCAATGTTAAAGAAAATGAACAAAATGGTGTTTTGATAAATAAATCCTACCAATCTTTGAAAATAGAAAGAATTTTCATAAAAGGTTACTTAGTGATAGTTGTAAACTTTGGTTGATTACTAATTATCAATGTATGTGTACAAGTGCTTTAGGTTAATGAATATGATGTTAATATCTTGATTAGTATGTATATTCAACCCAAAGTGCTTAGCCATAAATTGCATAGGTTAATATGTTGGAACAACTTGAATGATTGTTCTTTGAGGTTAAATTGGTTTCATGAAGTTAGATGCCATCGTATCATTAATACATATTGCATGAATATATGCGTTATTGTTTGGTTTGATTAAGTTGTGCTTTGTTTTTTTTTTTGCTTGAGGACAAGCATAAGTTTAAGTGTGCGGATGTTGATAGGTGTAAATTATACTATGTTTTGATAGATGTTTAAGTGTGCTTTTGAGCGTTTCTTAGATGATTATCATGTATATAGGCTTAGAATTATGTTATTATTAGTGTTTGTTTATATTCTAAATGTTTATGTGAGTTTGGGCATGATTTAGATCTTAATTTTATGTTTCAAGAGGTGTGTTATGTGTGTTTGAGTGTATAGAAACAAGAAATTGAAGAAAATAAAATAATTGGAAGTATGGAAGCAGGCCACGATAGTGGCAGAAGGCGTAGATAACAATTCCAATGAATTTTAGCTTTTCTAGAACGTGACCTATTTTGTAATTTGATGTTTTGGGGTTATTTTTGGAACTAAATTAAGTAGATAAACCCTAGAAGCCTAAGGAATTATAAAAGAACAAGAAAAAAAATAAAAAAGAGCAGCCACTATCTTCCAAAGTGAGAGAACAAGAAGGAGGAGCAAGAAGAGCAATCTAGAAATTTCAAATTTCAAGTTTGAGTTTAAATCAAGTTCTTTCTTTCTTTCCTTTGTTTACTTTATTAAAATTGATGTGTATCTTGGATTTGAATAAGTTATTCAAGTTTAGGATGCTCTAATTTTCAGATTTGGATTTGTTCTTGAAATGTTTTGTGATTTGGTTCTTGTTGATTTCAATTCAATTTTTTGGTGATGTGATATTTGGGTATGCTAATACTTCGATATTAGATCTAGAGAGTGAGTCAAAAGTAATCCGATTAGGTTGGGTAACAAGAGTTAGTGACTTAATAAGTCTCTCAAATATCAAATTGGTAATTATGCAAGCGAGATCTTGTTTGAAAACTCAATTATTTGATAGATCACTTAAGAACTAGTTGAAAACGTTTGGTAGATTATGTGAGTCTAGAGGTTACAAAATTTGGAATTTCGTAATCAATTAGGGTTGATTGATTAGGTTTTGAGAAAGAGTAGTCAATCCCTTAGAAGATCTAGAATCAACACGTAATTGAATCAATAGCAATTAGGGAGCAAAATAACGATAGAATGAATCCTAAGCTTCATCCTTAATTTTCCTCACGTGTTTGTGGTAGCTCATTTGTTATTTGATTATTTGCTTGAATTAATTGTTTTAATTTTATGTTATTATTTTATTTTTATCATCTTTTATCTCTTTAGACAAAGTCAGGTTTATTTAGTCTTAACTATTTCCTCGTATGATCGACACCTTTGACACTACAAATTATGATCGTATACTTACGAATATTGGGAGTTTTACATTAGATAAAACTTATTCAATAAGAAGCATGATATATCCTTGGATCAAGCATAAGCTAGGAAATGGAGCAAAAATATGGTTTTGGTTCGATAACTGGTCAGATTCTAGTCTCGTTATATAAAAAAAATGAGATCATCCAAATAAGGAATATAATCCCTTTATACTCCAAAGTATCTTCACTCATCCAAAATGGTGATTGGGATGGGAACTTGAGAGGTTTCTCTATACTTGCAGTCCATTTACATCAATTGCAAATTGGGTACGGAGAAGATTGCATTATATGGGCTCTAAATTCGAATGGAAACTTCACAAATAACTCTTGTCACAAGCTATTCTCAAGCAGCTGTGGAGAAGTCCACTGACATAAGAGATGGAAATGGTCTCTTAATCCTAAAGCTTTTGTACTTACTTGGCTAGTGATTAAAAACAAAGTAAAAACCAAATATAGGTGGTTTGGCACAGATGACCCAACATGTGTCTTCTGCAAGGAAGCTGAGAAAGACATAAATCACCTATACTTTCTTTGCAGATACTCAAAAGAAAGCAGTATGAAGCATAATATTACAAATGCTAGCAATATGTAATGACATATATGAATGGGATTACATAATGCTAATCTTGTGATTCTAATCTTGTTATAAGCTGATAGCTAAGTAGCAAAAGGATTCATATTGTAATATTGAGCTAGTTTTTGGTAGAGTTAATACAATTACATTCATTTTCCAAACAAAAAAGTTTGAATGAGAGAGAATAACTCATTTCAACTTTAAAAGAATTATTTAATCCAATGTAATAGTAATGGAATTAAGTAATATTTATGGACGGGTTTACTGGTTTAGCGTTAGTTGCGGTATTTGTCAGCTAATTTTTCCATTGGTCGCACTAGTAAGAAGAATTAAGTAATAATTCTTCAAAAATAGTAACGGGCGAGTTTAGTGTGTGTTAATTATTTGTCAACTAAGGTCGCACGAGTCCAAACGATTGTAGGCTACTGTGCTTGTCAATTTCTTAATTATTTGTTAACGTAAAAGGCTGTTTCTCATTAAGGCGCCCACCAAACTTTTCTTTGCCGGTAATGTATAGATGCTTACAATAAATCTGTTCCACGTCGCAATCACATTCCTAGATTTATGTTACAATCTCAGGAAATTAAAAGAAAAAAAAAAGGGTATTATCAATTTTAAAAGAAGAGCTATAGAATGTATTACGTACGCAGTGACGGAGTCAGAAATTTAAAATAAGAAAGTCTAAATATTTAATTGATTTAAATTTTGAGAGGCTCAGTACACTACTAACTCTTAAATAAAAAATATTTAATTTTTTATAACTTAAAAGCCCAGTACACCACTAAACCTACGTATCTCCGTCGTAACGTAGACATAAGTTGCGTTGGCATAATCGAAAATAAAAAGTTGCGTTGGCATCATGGTGATAATAAACAAACAACTTATCTTCAGCAGTTGAATTGATATTCTGATGAGAGACAAATGGAAAAGATTAGTAGATATCTTATCAAAATAATTTGGTGTCATGAAAAGAATTAAGTGAAGAGCTGGAGCTTGTGTAAAATAAAAAACTTTAGTTACCAACCAACAACAAACAGTTCAACTACCTATCAAAGTTGGACCACTACCATCCTATTTTCAACTACCATTCTTCGCACCGCCCATTCTTCGCGAAGACCACTTTCTTTTTCTCGGGAATCTTTCCTACGACTATTAATACCTCTCTTATTGTTTAGTTTCACACAGACACACACACACAAAAGAAACCAATACAACAGAGCATATATATTTTCACACTTTATTTCAACCTCTGATGGCTAACTTGGATAATTCCTCTACTGATAATGTTTCTGTTGATTCTAGAGGTATTTCATTTGGTTCCTCTATTTCATTCTTTTATCTGTCACTTTCTTACGCTTATCTTCATTCTAAGTATAGGATTACTTTCTCAAGTAGCTTTAATTATTGTATGCTCTGTTCCGTTTCAATTGTACTTTGCTTCTGGATTATGTAGGACAATTATTTATGCTAAAAACAGGACATCATTTTGTTCCATGATTACGAGATAGTTGAATTAAAGTACATCATCATATACTTTTTTTCTTGGGTTGTACAAACACAGAGGAGTCAAGCAGTCAAGATACATCTAAGCTTCAATTCTCAGAGGACGAGGAGATCCTCATTACTAGGATGTACAATCTGGTTGGTGATAGGTGAGCTCAATATCTTTTTTCCTTTAGTTCTTATTCTCCTCTCTTTCTCTTTCCTGAAAGTGAAATGTTTTAGATGGACGAAATTCTTTCCAGGTGGCCTTTAATTGCTGGGAGAATTCCAGGAAGAACGGCAGAGGAGATTGAAAAGTATTGGACTTCCAGATACTCTACTAGCCAATGAAGAGCTCAAAAGTTAGCAAATGTTTTAACGCTGCTGTCTCTCTACTTGAGAAGCAAAATTTTGGAGCGCCTCTTGCAAGGAAAAAGGAAATGTTGTATCGAGTTTAGTTGGTGATGAAAATGCTGGTGTTGTGGTGCAATGGTAGAATCATTTGATGATGGTGATTAGTATTTGGGATTTCAGGTTGTGTTGTTGTGAAGATAGTGAGATTGTAAACTATGTACCTGGTGGAATGAAAGTTTAATCACTGGATTATATGATAACTTTGTGAGTACATATTCCCACCAGAACTCAACTGGCTCCACTAACGTCAGCAAGAATTAGGATCCTGCATATTAATGCTTTATCAGGTCCAGAATTACTATCTATTCATGCCCTAGGTTTGGGAAAAACCAAAATTGTGAGGAGCAGGTCAATGGAGCAGTAAGCTGAAGTGAAAATGTATGTAATTATATAGCTGTAGTTTCAGGATACCTTGGGAATTGAAACCTTATTCTTTTGGAGTACGTGCTGCTATTAAACGTTCTATTTAGTGTTCAAAGTCTCAGGCTTTGGATACTTGTGGTTCAATTGGCAAGGAACTTAATATTACGTTCTTTCTGTTTTCCACATTTACAAAACAAAAATATTCGCTCGTTTCATGATAACAAACAATCCTACGCACTGGCCTTCTTACAAGTGAAACTTGACATATTCACCACGTCAAATTTTGACGGAGAAAAGTTCTTTACGGTATCTTTCTTTCAAAAACTTGGCGGAAATGTCTCGTCTTTTTTTCGTTGTTGTTGTCGTTACGGCTTGAAGAGCCAAGATCACGGTTAGTTGTCGACTTCTAGGACATTTCCGCAATTTTTTTGGGAATGACCTGACCTACCCTGATGAGCAATTAATACAGGAGAAAGCTTAGGAGGCATCTAACCTCCTAAAAAATACAAAGGCAAAAATACATTTAACCTATTTGTTTTACTATTTTGAAAATAGACTTATTACTCTCTTTAGTCGACGGGCTTAAAATTCAAAACGACTTTTTTATCCTTATATTTTGATGACATCGTTACAACTGTACATCTATATTTCAGACAAAAATACTCTTTTAGTCTTTTGTGGACTAAAATACATTAAACCCCTATTTTTTTTCTTTATTTCATTCTGCCATCTATTTCAAAAAATTAAAATTATATTGAGCATGGATTACATTTTGACCGTTAATAAATAATAAATAAAAAATAAAAATACTATTGTTTTCACAATTCTACTTCATCTTTGTTAATTAAGGAAAAATTAAAAAAAGAAAATTTATTTATGAAAAAAATTAAAAACAGAAAGAAAATTTATTGAGGGTGCCCTTTTTTTCCATAATTGTACGTTCTTATAGTAAATTGATGAAAAAAATTACAAATTTTTGTCTATGGTTGCCTTCTCTCCATCATTTCACAAAACTAAGAAAAATAATTGAAAATGTGATTTTCTTAAAAAAAAAAGGTTTCTTTTCTTCCGAACCTTTTCAAATCTTATTGAATTTATCCATTTTGAGAATAAAAAAGAAAATTGGAGATAATTGCCTCCGATTCCAATTTTCTTCCCAATAGAGTTGATTTCCTCCGTAGTCATTCCATCCAAAATAACCCAGGGTAGTTTGGGCAGCTCATAGTTTGTTTTTTTGGACCATGAGAGTTAAGTAATGGATAAAAAAGTCTTTTTGAAATTTAAACTCCTTCGACTGGTGGTCAAAGGAAGTAATAAGTTCATTTTTTAAATAGAAGAGAGCATAACGTACTAAGAGGTAAAACACAGGGTAATTAAATGTATTTTTTACCAAAATATAATTTTCTACTCGACAAAATAAACTAAGTCCCAATTAATGGTATATGATGTTGCATTATAAAAACCAAACCAGTACATCAACAACAAAAAATCTCTTCATCGGCTATTCTACAAATATATCAGCTATATATTACCTCCAAATTAAGTTGTAGATTCAATTTAAAACAAAAAAAATCTAAACTAAGGTTTAAAATAAGAGTGAATTAAGACAAAGAAATCACTACGATTAAACAATATCAAAGAAGTAGGTGTTGGGAAATTAGGACGAGATCTGATTCCGACTGTAGAGAAATAATTACAAAACTTTTTTGTATATAACTTCCTGAAAATCAAGATTACTTTAATTCTATAAAATGATTAATACATAAAGCGTGAATCTTAATTCGTATCTTATTCCGAAGCTTGATACTTTTCTTGTTGTCTTCCTTAAATCATTTCTGAAATCTGTTAATCTTAACTACCATAGTTACATAAGTGTCCGACTGCTAACGGTATCTACAGAATAGGTTGAGAAAACTCTGTAACTCTTACACTAAGAGTTAAGCAAGAAGTGCTTATCTCCATTAGAGCTTAAAACTATTTATAATATATTTTGTACATTTTAGTAATTTAATTAAAATTAAATTCTGATTTCAATTAAAATTTAATTAGAATTACAAAAAATTCTAACTACATACCAATTATGCCAAATACGATCCAATATCTCATATCGATCCTTATTTATTACATGTATCATATTTAATCATAAAGTTTTTCAAATTTTACAAGTCTAACTTTATTAAAATATCTTTGCTCTCTTTAATCTATTCTTTATTTGAGATCCATTAGGTTCGCAAATATGTTGGCAATGAATACAAATTATAACCTTAAATCATGTTGCTAAATGTTAATCTTGATATGTGGATATAAATTGTTTAATTAGATAATTAAAGATAAATTAAACTCTTTTAATTTATCTTTAATTATCTAATTAAACAATTTATATCCACATATCAAGATTAACATTTAGCAACATATCATGACTACCCAAATATTTAGGAATGTCAAAATGGCTTTGTCTAATCTTTTTGTGCATGATTTTTTTGTATAATTCAATCCTTTCATCATTCAATGTTTCGATTAGACATAGAGCATAAAATTAATGTCTACTCTATTTTGAGTTCAATTATATTATTTCTCCACCATTAATTATGGATTCAATTAATGACATTTGTAAATTATTTACAAAATGCCATTCTAGCTTGGTCAAGGATTTCTGAATTAATACTAATTGAGAGAATAAAGAAATAATCTCCCTAATTACTTTAGGGTGATTAATCCTATCTTTATCACTTAAATACCTCCATATAGTTCATGCTACATCCAATAACTACCAACTGAAATACCTCTGATTAGAATAGGTCATAAGTAGTATCAAAACATAGCAATCACTATACAAGATTAATTTGGAGACCTCAAGTCAAAATATCACTTGTACAATTATCACATTGAGAATTTCCATGGAAAAACAAGTAATGATCCAAATGGATTTCTCATATAGGGTCAGTTTAGTGAACTTGTTATTTAACAAACACCCATACATTTATTTAAGTATCTCCATACTTTAGACTATGAGATCGACTATTTCCTTCATAAGAAAAACGTAATATGTGCTAGCCGTTTTAAGTTCTATTAATGTCTAGTCTTAATAAAACAATGACTAGGAATAATTTAGGAATAATACATAAATGCAATATAAATCTCATAATTATAATCTCAATATAATTTCATTTGCAATGTACAATTATCCCATTTTATCATATTATCTAAATATGTACAAGATAAAGAATGCCTTTAAATTATTTTTCACTAAATTATAACCAACTAATTGGCTGTAGGTCATAAACCAACAATCTTCCACTTGCACTAAGCCAATTGTTTAAGCATCTTATACCATATCACAATATTATGATCATGCTATTGTTGGGATGGTGGTTTAGTTAGGGAATTTTATAAATATCTCTATAATGAATACTTGTTTAAAGCTTACGACTTTCATCTTAATTATCATCATAATTAAGAAAATTTGCCTAAATATATCCTTAGATCTTTGATGAGACCTTAGCTCTTTTTACATGTCCAATGACTATAATGTTCTATAGTACATTATTATCTTGAAAAATACAAGGAACTATATCAAGTTCATTAAGGAACTTATTGATGCAATTAATCATTTACACTAAATGAAAAATGTATTATGGCTTAATTAGCAACCACTGCTATGCAACCTTGAACTAAAAATGTCAACTCACACATAAAATAATGAATATCTTTAATACCTCACAAGTATCAAATATCTTAAATATTAAACATCTTTAGTATATTATCTATGCACTTGGACTTAGGATAGGTAAACAACTTCTAATCTATCTCTATAGATTTATTTGGCATAAATAATTTGTTACTTCTCATATCCAACAAGAGTTGATCTTTCATAATTATATTTGCAACAATTAAAAATTATAATTATAGTTCTTTATAAGTAATATTCCTTTACATACTTCCACTAAAGAGGACAACTGCACTCCCACTAACCTTCTTGTAGACATGATAAATTTACAATCATCTCTAAAATAAACTCTTTGAATTCATCATGAAAATGAATCTTTCAATGTCTCGTAGCCTTTCCACTATTCATCAAATGTATCAATAAAGGCACTAGTTCCAATTGGATATATTGTTATAAGATTTGAACTTTTCAAATTTCATCTTACTGCCACTACTTATTTTGAGAACCATTCCCTTATATCCAACCTTTTGGATATCTCATAACCTTTTATTATCTAATTTAGCTCTAAACTTAATGGATAATGTATGCTTCAACCAAGCATCACATCCTTGAATCATTAACTTTAACTCTTTTAAAAAATTAGCATTTCATATCTAATATGAAATCTTAATAATTTATTTAATTGGAACTATTGTAGATAAGTCATTATACTAAGTATCGTTATAATGGGGGTTATGGTCGACATTAATTTATCTATAAGTGTGTGGTATAGCTATAGGTCAATCCCACGAAGACTGTAAATGCTAGTAGTTACCTTTTTCTTATTATATTGCCTAAGAATAAGACTTTTTGATTTCATTAAAAATAAGGCTAAAAAATTAACTAAATTAAGCTTAAACAATATTGAACTCAGGACAAGTAAAATATAAAGAAAACTCAATATTATATAATAGTGTCTAGGTGATAAATGTAGGAAAATTCCGGGGTGTCCATCACATGGACACGGTGCGGAAAACAAAAATTTTTGTTCCGGGACCTTCCCGAAAGCCAGGATCCA
>JANZLH020000022.1:3464627-3476132 GCA_026770325.2 Erythroxylum fimbriatum | reverse complement strand
GTGAATGCAATGAAATCTATCAGTCTAACCCAATATTACCATGATACCCCTTTGCTACCAGTAACGGGATGTTACAGCGAGCTATGTCGAAAACTTGTCGAATGTCGAATGTCGAGGCCCGAGCTTTGCTCAAGGGCAAGCTGTGTCGAAAACTTGTCGAATGTCGAATGTCGAGGCTCGAGCTTTGCTCAAGGGCAAGCTGTGTTGAAAAATTGTCGAATGTCGAATGTCGAGGCCCGAGCTTTGCTCAAGGGCGAGCTGTGTCGAAAATGTGATCGAAGCGTCGTGCGATCTGTCATTTACTATGGCGCATTTTGGTGAGATCCTTTGCCGAGAAATTTGAAATCCTTTATTTACAACGGTAGGGGCGTGGGCGATTAAAAACCTGATTGACAGGGCCAAGAAAGAAGTACCCACAAGTTGCGTTGTACAATAGCATAAGCAGTAATAAAGTACAAAACAAAGAAATAATTGAAGCAGAGCTTATCTAATGGCGAATATGGTCCTTCCCATGTCTGCCCGAGTTTTCCAGGACATCTCCTAGCCGCCTCGGCCTTTCTTAGAACATAACCCGTGATCTTTACGTCACTCGGCGTTGGTCCTACCGGTCGATCGGCTTTCTACCAGCTGGACTGATCCTTCTATCGCTTGTGTGAGTAAGCTGATCCTCGTAATTCTAAAAAATAAATTACAGCATAGGTTATATCATCCTCGTAAAAATCAAAAGAACCCATATGTCTTTAACGCACAAGTCAAGGAGGACAAATCTTGATTCAACAAACAATTAAACCATCACCGTGTTTATCAGACCAAGAAAAAAAAACAAGTGCACCTTCACCGTAGCTCTCACACCAGACGTTATTCAGCAGAAAACTAAACTGCTCAGAGAATCGCAATTATCTTCAATAAACCCAGAAAAATAAGGGCTTTGACATATCATTATCCAGAAAGCAT
Organism: Erythroxylum fimbriatum; assembly: GCA_026770325.2. Lineage (NCBI taxonomy): Eukaryota > Viridiplantae > Streptophyta > Magnoliopsida > Malpighiales > Erythroxylaceae > Erythroxylum > Erythroxylum fimbriatum. The sequence continues at coordinate 3,475,178 of JANZLH020000022.1, read as the reverse complement.
GGGCAGTAATCGCAAACGCAGAAACCAGCAACTAGAAAAATTAGGGTTAGAAAATTAGGGATTTCGGCAATGCACAACATCACAAAACATACATAGAGATACACTGAATTTTCGACTATGGGTATTCCAAAAACAGAACTCATATGTGCGTAGATTTAAAACGGTAAGGATTTCGGCTGAACTGAAAACCACAAGCATTAGTCGAGAACAATAGCTTTGAGGAAACAATTTCCAAAATTGTTAAACAAAAACAGTCAGAATTGGCCGCCGCCGATTGACTTATCTGAGTGGTTCTAAACGTGGTGCCCTGACGCCGGGCCCCACGGTGGGCTCCAAATGGTTCAGTAGGATTTTGCCGGGGCTGAACATCGTTATTCGGATCCATGATTCTGATTGATTTCAGCTACAAGATACCTGCAAAATAAATAAGGCACGCCGGGGGTTGGTTCCCGGAAGGCCCCTCTGACGCTTAAGTTAGTGTTTTCGTAAGGGTTTTGATAATTGAGAATAGAGACAAGTAGAGTTTTCTATCTCGTACCTGCGTCGTGAGGAGATAATCAACTTATATAGTAAATACCTATTAGGTTTAGGTCATTGTATAGCCGACCCCACCAAGGAGGATAAAATCAAACATTTTTATTTTCAAATTTTTTATTACAAATTTCAATCAAACAAATTTTTATACTAAAAATCTCAACCAAATAATTTTTTACTTTTTAATTAAAAAACAAAAACTACAAACAAGAAATGAAAACTAAAAACCACAAAAAATAAAAGTAAAACCAATCACCCCTAATCTAACAATTTATGATAATTATCTTTAATTATTATTTGAAATTAAATTTAATTAGTTAATATTTAAAATAAATTTAAAATCAAATTAAATTAACACATTAATAATTAATCCACATTCAGTGTGTTATTTTTTTAAACTAAAACTAAAAGAAAACATTTTATAAAAAAAATTAGTAGAAAAGATATTTTTGAAAATTTTAAAAATTCTAAGATTTTTAATAATCCCATTTCTTTCGAGTATCTTCCCAGTATATTTTTTGGTAATCGGAGGGGAGATCCCCGGACAATGCGAACCAACGATCCCAAAACCGGCCTCCTGGCGATAACTTGTAAGCTTGGACTTGGACCGTCAAGAAAGCGGTAAAATATATACTGTAAAAAAGCATTTATTTGATTGATCACTCTACAGACTCTCTAGGATCATGCATATTCAGGTAATAAGAGTTCACTTGGTTATGAAACAACCAGGTACCGTTATCTGAAAATTGAAGAAGGAACAAAGTGCCAAAATGACGAAGACCCAGCTCAAGCATCGTCCAGAGCTAGAACTCCCGGAAGTGACTTGCCCTCAAGTAGCTCCAAGCTTGCACCACCTCCAGTCGAGATGTGACTCATCTTGTCAGCAAGCCCAGCCTTCTCGACTGCAGCAACCGAGTCACCTCCTCCAATGATCGTTGTCACACCTTGCCCACTCAGATCAGCAAGCTTCTTAGCAATTGCCTGACACGATTTTTTTCAATTTCAATGCTATATTACATGGAAAAATACATCACGTATAGATTCACTAGTCCTCAAGGTACCTCAGTTCCCGAAGCAAACTTTTCATACTCAAAGACTCCCATAGGTCCATTCCAGATAACACTTTTGGTGGTGTTTAATATCTCACTGAATGTCTTAATGGAGTCAGGTCCAATATCCAAACCCATCCACCCATCTGGGATTTCTGATGCTGCCACAATCTGTAAGAATGAGGCATATCTTAGGGAAAAAAGATAATTTAATTTAAATCCTTTCCAAACCCTATCCCTCCATGAGAATGGATACACAAGTCCCAGTTACCCAAAAGAAGATTTAACCATACACTTTTCGATGTCCACTTTGATTTGAACAAGGGCCTAAAGGAAACTTTGATGGGCAGGAATACATACCTTACTGTTGGCATCTGCAGCAAATTTGTCAGCAATGATCACATCTGTAGGCAGTACTAATGATACACCCTTAGCCTTTGCCTTCTCCACAAGAGAATTGGCAAGATCAAGCTTGTCTTCCTCTACAAGTGAGGAACCAACCGAGTGACCTTGGGCCTTGTAAAATGTGAAGATCATTCCACCACCAAGTAAGAGGATGTCAACCTTCCCCAAGAGAGATTCTATAACCCCAATCTTTGATGACACCTTTGAACCACCAACGATTGCAGCAAATGGTTTCTTGGGATTTGCAACAGCTCCAACGAGATAATCAAGTTCCTAAATTTTGAAGTTCATTACAAGCACAAACATTACAGCCTAAACTAAACAATTCATTACAGCCTAAACTAAACAATTGCATCTTCAAAAGTATGAAATTTCAATTGATACCAATATTAAACCAATTAAGACAAGAAAAAATAAAGTGCACAGCATAAGGGTACTTACTTTCATCCTGTCATGAGCATTAGATTAATTAATTATAAGTGCTACATACAAATTGAAAAAAGAAAAACAGAAGTAACAATCATTGATATACTTTTTTTCACCCTACAAAGAGCAGCAGATGGTTTTCAGTAGTAAAATCTCTGTTCAAAATCTTTACATAACAAACTTCACCCTTTGCTTATGCACAGATGCATCAAGAACTCCAGGCATCCAACAACATATCAAACTACTATTTAAAATAGGTAAACGTAATTATTTTCACCCTAAAAAAGATCAGGAGATGGTTTCAGTAGTAAAATCTCTCTTTACATTACGAATTTCACCCTTTGCATGTACACAGATGCATCAAGAACTCCAGGCATCCAACATATCAAACTACTATTTAGAATAGGTAGCACAAGTGATGCTTGTAACTTTCAGCTTTCTGTAAGCAATTAAGTATAGCCTCAAATTTGAGTTGCCAGAAACATGGATAACCTCCATACCTTCTGCATGAGAAAACCAGCAACAGCAGGTTTCAAGTACTTAGCAACTCCCTCTGTCGAAGCATGAGCTCTGTGAGCAGTACCAAATGCATCATTCACATAGAGATCTGCAAGGGAAGCTAGCTTCTTCGCAAATTCAGGATCATTTTTCTCCTCCTCCTTATAGAACCTAACGTTTTCAAGGAGCAAAACACCACCTTCTGGGATTCCAGCCACCAGTTTCTCAACTTCCTCTCCAATACAATCATTTGCCATCTTAACCTGCAAGAAAGCGTCAGAACAGTAATCAGCTGAAATAATCTAAAATTATGATTCTCATAAATGGTAAGAAAGAACGAGAAGGAAAATGAAGATATACCTCAACTCCAAGAAGTTCAGAGAGCCTCGGCACAAGAGGCTTCAAGCTGTACTTTGGGGTAACACCCTTGGGACGTCCCTAAAAGCCACCGTAAATACAGGTCAAACATTCAATCCATTTACTTATAGTCCCAGTTAATTGTCTGCAAAGAGAAGAATTTTAAACAGATATATATGAACTATACACAGTAACCTGTTCGTCCTAACAAAATAAATCCTAGTAATAGGCTTCAAACCAACCCAAAATAGAGAAAGATCAACTGTTTGGATTCATGGAAATACATAAGCACATCTAAATAGTATTGATCCACAAAATTTGTCGAATGATGTTTGGATAACCCGTTACGTGCAATAAATCAAAGAAAGAAACTTAAAAACTATAAACGAGAGCTCCTTCAGCAAGTTAGACAAAAACTAAATTTGGAAAAAGTTTTGATCCGTTAATATCAAATGCACATTTCCATATTCAAAACCCAAATTAGAGCCAATAATAAAAGAAATGAAAGTCCGCCTTAGTTGTTCAAAGCTCACGCAAATTTTAGGAATTGAAGTGAAGAAAAACAAAAAACCAAGTTTCCTTATCATCAATCAGAACTAGGATTCAGTAAGCAGAAATAGCAATCACAGGGCAGTATTGGCCAAGAAAGGAAAAGCGGATAACACTTCACTAAAATCGGCATAACTGATCTAGAAAGGAATACCAAACTCACATCCAAGTATAAAGAAGGAATATATCTGAATCACAGAAGGTTATGAATCAGGCTACATTAGGGTCTATACCAAGTGACTGGAGAGAATAACTTTGGCTTTACGATCCATCAAGTACTTGATAGTGGGCACAGCAGCACGGACCCTGGTGTCATCAGTGATATTACAGTTCTCATCCAAGGGAACATTCAGATCTACCCTGACAAAGACTCTCTTCCCCTTCAAATCTGCCTCTGTCAAAGTACCAACACTCTTCTTGGTAGCCATTTCCTAAGAACCAACCCCTGCAAAGCTCACAAAAAGAAACCAAACAAATAAATAAATACCCAGATCAAAACACACAGAAACCCAGATGTAGATAAGGTTTAAAAGGTCGAAGATCATGGAAGAAACATACACTGAGTAAGTAACAGAGAGAGAGAGAGGGAGACAGAGATTGCGTATGAGATCAGGCGAGACCAAGACAGGACAACTGTGAGAGGGTATCGAAGGTTTTAGAAAGGTGTTGTTTCTAGGGCGAGGACAACTAGGTGGGTTGCGTTAAAGATGAGTTCATGGTTTTTCTTGGGCTAAAGTTGATTGAATTGCTTCTCTCTATAAACTTATGGGCTACAAACCATGGATGGCTTTACTTTTTGCTTTTTCGTGTTTTCGTAAAAATAGAAATTTCGCGAGGAAAGAAAAGTATGTTTGACATTTCATGTCTTTTCCTTGTTCTAGAACCTAACCTCATTTCGTTTGACCAGTTAGCTAATCATAGATAAACTTGAGATATATTTAGACCAAAATAAGAAATATTGAAAGTAGAAAGACAGGATTTGTTGAAATTTTAGAATATGAAAATAACTAAAATAAAGTAGAACAAGGAAGAGATAATGCAAGAGACATTTTATTGATAGGTGCTCATTACATTGATATGAAGAACTAAATATATAGATAATGAAATAACAAACTTAGCTAATATCTAGATAAAACAATTCAAATTCAAAAGTTTAAATCCTAACTAGATAACAACTTTATCCTAAAAGATAAAATTATATCCTTTAATAAATATCTTATCTTTAAATCTTCAGTTTTAACTTTGAATCAATATTTCCAACAGTATTCAATAAGCTCTGCAAATTGGTATATAAATGAAAATGCAACGTAACAAATACTGATGCAAAGTCAAAATACTCTTATAAAAATAATTCCCAATTCATAATTTAGCACAAGTTATCTTTAATGATTCTTTCAACTCCAAATTTTTTTTGAGTTTGTTCACTTTTTGTTTATATTTTGTTGCCTTTGGAAATGTTCTAATTTTCTTACTCCATTTAAATCATTATATTTTTAGTAATTTCAATTTTCTTTTCCTATCCAATCACTTATCTTTTTGATAAATCATATCTTACATATGATTTTTTAAAAGTTGTCACATTTACAATTATAATGTTTCATTTTATTAACTTATTATGTGTAGTAATCCATTATCTTCCACTCACAAGTAATAAAGTTAATTTGACCATAAAGAAAACAATTCTATATTACTCGTCCTTGTCTAATATCGTGTGCGACAAACATACTACAAGAGCATGTTTTCATACATCTATTAAAAATATGACTTCTCGACTAATGAATCAATTTTTATGTAAATTTAATATGTTATAACTTAGATCATTTATCGTATCAATTATCATCTCATTCTCATTATATAAATATTTTGTATTCGTACTGCCTTCTACGTAGAAGGTAGACTCTTTTAAATATATCTTGATGTAAACTTAGATTGAAATGATTTTCCTTGTTTCTCAATCATTTGAATTAAATTAACTCACTTTTTTATAATGTCCCATTATATCGAATCATTCATGATTTTCTAGTAACATTTTAAGATAACAAATATTAATTCAATTCTTTGGGATTAGAACCCGAGTAAAAATGGTACTTTAAATTTGAGGTTCATATAGCGTTAAAAGGATCCTTAACAATATAAGTTAAGAGAATGAATTATATTATCCTTATTCGTCAAAAATCCACATATGGTATGATTCTTGTGTTATGGTATTGACTCTTTTTTATGAAAGTGTACATCTTTCCTCTAATAATATACAGATGATAGTTCAGGCGCACCTAATGTCTAAGTTAAGTTCACTTGTTTATTTATTTAATACATCCTTTATAACTCACATTTGGCATATTAAGATTTAAGACAGACTGGGCAAACAAATCATTTTTTTAGGTTATGTCATTAGTAATAACCTCTTATAACCTTCAATGTACTTCACATTGACAATAGTGTTTTAAGCATTGAGATCTCGTTTATCACCTCGATAAATCACTTAAAACTTGTCTCATCTCTATTCCTACAAAATAATAGAGGTGATCGGCCATGAGGGAAGATATTTTGTATTTGTCTGACATACTTCTTGTATTTAGAACTACATGTTCAATACTCAATTTACATTAATTTTATAATAGCAATCTTAATTCAAAATCAAGCATTCTTATATTTCTATAATTGAATTTTCATTTAAAATTTAAAATAAAAATGTTATTTAATTCTCAATCAAATATAAATTACATTAAATATACAAACAAACTATTGTCATTGATAACAAGTATCATGAATAATCACTAGACATATTCATTTCTCTTTATGCTACTATGTCCTTGACATAGTTATACTTAATATCTATGTGTTTGATTTGATAATAATATCTGAGCTCTCTAGTATTGTCTTCCATGTACATGTTCATACATAAAATAGTATGCATGAGATTACTAATCTTTGAAATAAAGAACCATATTTATCTCTTACTTGTTCTGCAACACTTATGGATGTACTACATATTATTTAGATGTTCAACTTTAGCAATTGGCATTACAAAACACTTTACTATCTTATATACAAAAACTATTTAAGTATTCCGTCAATATATATCTAGGTTATAAGAGTAAGAAATCTCTACTTGAACGATACTTAGTGATCATCACCACAAAGGTGTATACAACCTTCAACATATTCTTAAATTTAATTATGCTTGATAGCCAATTTGTTTATTCTTATGACAAACTACTTATTGTCATTGGCTACCAAAATATATCATTTGTATGAAGTAATAAAATTACAAATTTATCATTGGATCTTTTAACATATACTAAGTATTATTTTCCAATCATACTAAAATCATATGATATGATTATAGTACTAATGTAATATACCACTTACTTTGAGAATATGTAAGATTATAGGTTGATTTTAACAATATGAGCTTGCATTTATCTTGGTCCTTCTAAATGAAACCTAGTGGTTATGCCATATAGATTCCTTCATCTAATTCTTCGTTTAAGAACATAGTCTATACATCCATTTGATGTATATTAAGATCTCTTCCAATTCTAAGGCTAAAATCAATTAAAATGATGTAAACCTCATAATAAATGAGAATTTCTTCTCATAATTGATCTCTTCGATTGTATGTATCCTTTTTCCACTAGACACATTTTGTATCTTTTAAAACTGCCATTAGTCTTTTAATTAACATTTGAATAACATATTTGTTCTTGACTAGATGGAGCTTTTTCACATTCCTTGTCTTATTACTTTCTTTTGAAATTACCATAAAGGTTATTCCTTTTAAGTTCAAAATTATATAAGGAATAATCCGCTTATAGTATTGGTATGATGAAAATTTGAGAAATGAATCTCTTTATATTTGTATTTATCCTACTTGAATTAGATAGTGGTAATGAACTCCCATTAGGCTGCAATTGCTATTGATCAAAAACCAATTCATCATCTCCTAAATTGGTCTCATTTGGATGAATATCATTTAGTTGGTCTTGTCTTACAAGATCATTCCTAATCAGTCTCTCATATAGAGATAAGTTTTGAATTAATTTTTCTTGCCTTGAAAAATCATGAGAAGTTTTGAATTAGTTTTTCTTGCTTTGAAAAATCACGAGAAGTTTTGAATTAGTTTTTCTTGCTTTGAAAAATCATGACAAGTTTTGAATTAGTTTTTCTTGCTTTGAAAAATCATGATAAGTTTTGAATTAGTTTTTCTTGCTTTGAAAAATAATTATTTAAGAATGAGATATCTTGTGACATAAATCCAAATACTTATCTATTATCTTGTTCACCTTTGAACATACATCCTTCGGAATGTTTAGAAGATATCTTTTAAAAATGTTCTTCTTCCCTTTGGAAAAGGGACCATGAATATAAGTAATAAACATATTCTTAAGAAATCAAATATGGATAATCAGGTCTCTTACCTATCCTTATCTCAGGATATGATTTCATAAGCACCCTATTAAGTGCATATTTGATCATCAATGGCACATTACCTCCATAGGTGATAGGCAAATATGCTTGTGCCACAATAGACCTAACTATGAGAAGACTGCTATTCTTATCCCTGCACCACCAATTCATTAGTGGATTCATATGATACTCATTAGCTATCTATTTAATTTTCATCACATGACCTCTTGAATTGATTAAACAACTTTTCTTATACTTGATCAGTTCTTGATTTATCAACTTTATTTTATTGATTCTCAAACAAAGTCATATACTTCTTGAAACAACAAAGTGCTTCAAAGTTTGATAAATCAAATAAATATATAACTATACTTAGTATAATTATTGATAAATATGATGAAATAAGTACTTTTGTGTCGTGCTTTCATATCCATTTGGCGACATATATCTTAATGAGTTACTTGTAATAGCTTAACAAAATTTTGTCCTATGCTTAATGTCTTTTACTATTTTGTTAGCTAGACAATGTTCACAAGTGGACTACTCTATTTTATGTAGGTCTTCTAAATAAAATATGCTTAACCAGTTGACTTTATCAATTTTATCTAATATGACTAAGTCTAGCATGCCATAAATTGAATTAGATATTATAAGAACTAGATGATGTTATTAAACAAATAATAATAATTTTATTTATTTAATAAACACCATCTAATTATATTACAAAACCATATAATATAAAACTATAACTACTATAATTTTAAGAAAATTGTCCTTTCATTCATTGTGGAAATTAACATCGTATCCAAGGCTAGCTAAATATGATATAGGCAAGATTTTCTCTTTGTGGGAGGTTCTTTTCCTTTCCCAATTTAGTTGGCCTTATTCCTTTTTAGAATCTTAAGAATTGTGGAAGGCTTGTTTTCGACTTTTCACTTAGACTCATTATAGTGCTTCCGTTTTTTAGTTTTTAACTCCTTGTGCATATACTTAGCCATATATGTCTTAGTGTATGGCTTAAAATCCTCAATATGTTTTTTTATAGGTGCGTTATAGCATTTTATATCATCTTGATATTCACATTATGAGTTAAGAGCATTTTTATAAGCTTTTAATGTAAAGGCAAGAATGTGTAACAACTTACACTAGCTTAATATAAGATAAGTTATGACTAACATTCCTCAATTCACTATGTTTGACATTAGCTTCATATACCTCAACATTGAATTTTCCTATCTCATATTATCATTTATGATTTATTTATTTATTTATCATGGTATATATATGTATACATATATGTCAAACATAATAATGAGTGATCATTATATAGCCACTAAGGTGCCACCATAATATGTTACAACTATGGACCATATGTCCTTAACATAGTCATACCTCTTAATCTTTAACATAAAATCATCATATATGTTATATAATCCAAAGATTTCTTCTTTTACAAAGCCACGTGCCTTCTAGGTTTCCAATGCTGAGTTATAATGTCATTAAAACTATCGTTATTTTATGTAATGAGATAAGAGCCCTTTTCTCTTCTAATACATATTGGATTTCATACTTCCAAATTCTAAATTGTCACCATTAAAGTTTTCACCTCTAGTGAATTCTATGTCAAAATTTTAGATATAGTAACCATTTTCCTTAAACACATATGTCCATAATGATACATTTAATATGTGATTGTTATCAACTTCAATTAATTTGAATGCAATCTTATAAATAAAAACTTTAATTATTTTCATAATTATTTATGGAATCAAAAAGTCACTAAGTTTCCACTTATCATCCGTACAATAGTTGACCAATAATTAATCAATTTATTTAGATGTATTAATTTACAGATATCTCAAGTATAATATGTATAACATATACATATAAAACAATAAAAAATGAAAGAACAATGAATTTCAATAAACACATAATGTTCAAAATTTAACAGTTGTTACAAATAACTAATGTTAAAAGTGACTTAACACTTTTTGATTAAAATTATAAAATTTGGTGGATCTTACGAAAAAAAAATTGACAAACTCTATAGGGATTTAAGTCAATTGTTTCTCTAGATGAATCATTGAAATTTATATCCACTATTTGTTGGACCCCGAACTTTTCATGGAAGATTAGAACTATTAAATGAAAAATTTTGGTGATTAGTCACGAGTCAAGAACAAATGAATGAAAGTTTTTGAAACAAGAAATGATAGATAAGAGTAAAGTAGGGAATACGAAATGTGGAGAGATTCACGATTTGCTATGGTGTTTTGGTGCATAAAAGATTTTTGAAATAGAAAGAATTTAGATGAAAGCTAGA
>JANZLH020000022.1:3449595-3461428 GCA_026770325.2 Erythroxylum fimbriatum | reverse complement strand
ATAAATGTGTTTTACACTTATTAATTTCTTTAATTAATCTCTAAATGATTATATTATTTTAGTCAATGAATTTTTTCAATTAATAGTTTAATACTTCGATCAATAACTTTAACATATATTAATTACTATTTGAAGTGGAAGTATTGAGTGTTATGCATTGGTTGTTACTTATAATAGCAATGTTCAAGATTAACGTTTAATAATATTGAATTAAAGTAGTTTTTTATTCTTCTTTTTTTTTCACTCAAGAATTAATATATTAAATACTAGTGAATTTATTATTATTATTAATATCCTTTTAAATTATATATAAATATATGATAAGTTTTTTGAGTGATTTAGGTTCAGGTTTAAACCTAAACCTATAAATCAGGTTCGGTTCGGTTAACTGCTATAGGTTTGGTTTAAGTTCGGTTAACCTAGAACCGCAAGTTAGAAACCTGTACCTGAACCATGAACCTAATTTTTCAGGTTCGGTTAACCTTATTTACAGGTTCGGTTCATACGGTTCAGGTCCGCTTCACAGGTTTGCGGGCCTAGTGTCTTATAGCATTTTATATCATCTTGATATTCACATTATGAGTTAAGAGCATTTTTATATGTTCTTAATGTAGAGACAAGAATATGTAACAACTTACACCAGCTAAATATAAGATAAGATATGACTAATATTCATACCTTCACTAATATTTCATATACCTCAATTCACTATATTTGATATTATGACTAATTTCAAAAGTTAACAGAACTTACTCCACAAACTATGTCTAAGGATAAATCTATCCCGTTAAGTCCTAGCAATTGACACATTCACACCAATCACATCATGTAAACCTAAACAGACTATCATACAATATGTAAAATTCACACTCAAAGTAAAAACACATAACCCTCCCCACACTTGAACAACACATTTTCTTCAATGTGAGAAGGACAAACAAGCACACATTAGGGGGGAAATAAGAACCACAATATACGAAAAACATAAGAAGAAAATACTAACAAAAATTAAAAGAAAAGAGTTAGAACACGAAACTATCAAGGTGGCTGAGGTAGTGATGGTGTCGAAGATGTCAAGGTGGCTGAGGTAGTGATGGTGTCAAAGATGGAGACCTAATGCACTTGACACTGACCTGGGTTCCCTTTCTTATAATTGATCCAAAGATAATAAGAGAGTTAGCAATCCAACCATTCCAGATCATTAAAAGCTTATTTTAAAATTTAAAACAAACCTAACTACACAACAATTTAAATCTAACTACGAAACGTGCTAAGTTATGGTCATTAGCTTGACCTTCATCCTTTAAAACTCAGCCAAGATCAATTATAAGTGGCTTGCTTCCACCCATAATGCCCAATTTCAGTTTTGTAGCCTGTAAGTAAGTTACAAATTGCAAAATGATCAGAAGGACAATATTGATAAAGTTAAGAAAACCAATTAATTTCAGTAATGTCCTTTTCACTAACAAACTGCCAATAAAATAGGGAATAACGAAACACCCTAAGCCTTTTATTAAGTCTAACAATTTATTTGATAAAAGGGTGAGCTGTTCTTGTTCTTCCTTAGTCACCCCCTTTTCTTCTTCTTCTTTTGCTTTACGAATAGAGACTTTCATAGCTTCTTCAAACTCAATGTCCGTTGTCATCTATTCTTCTTCCTTTTGCTCTTTTAAAGATTCCAACACATCACTTCTCTTGAATGAGTCACCCTCCTTCGGATATCATTTATGTTGAATGTCACTTGGTCATTACTAATCCGAAGGATAATGTTCTCTACATAGACGTATACTAAAGCTGTTTCAATGTTCAAGAATGGTATACCAAGATCTGACAGATAATATGGAGGGTTTTCATCCTTTTCTTCATTTATTGGTCTTCTACAAGGTGGGGTTCAGCTTGATTTCTCACTGGTTCTTCTAGTTCCACTCCATTCCTAAACGTGATAGACTAACATGGATCTATTGAATTTACTTTCATGCTGCGCAGATAGTTTTCCACATTTCTCTTACAAAACTCCCTGGAAAGTTGGCACATTTGAACCTCTAGGTTATGAGTAGAAGAGGCATGATCTTCCATTACTTGCTCAAGCTTCTCTTCCAATCCCTTCAGGGCCTCTTCCATGTTTATGAGCTTATCTAAGATCTGATCTAATTTAGAATCCCCATGAACTGGACTCATCTAGCTAAAATCTTGATAAGTCTTGATGTCCCAAGTGAGACCTTACATTATTAGACCAACAGAAATCTGGGTGGTTCTGCTACCCCAGATTGTATATGTTCTAATAAGGATGATGATTTCCCTAACTGAATTGTGCCTCATTGAAGTCTGTAAGAGTCCTTTGCTTCTTATCGTGTATGTCCTCCATCATCGCTCTTTCCATCTCTTTTTGGCATTTAATTTCTCGAATGCCTCATTGTCATCTTGTGGCAACCAAATTGATGTGTCATTTACCTTGCGCACAAACTTTTTTTATTTTAAATCCTTAGACTGAAAGAATTAGACTAATCCTACACCTTCCCGGTAACGGTGCCAAAAACTTGATTGTGTTCATCGAGCTTTACAATTATAGCCCTTAAATACCGCAAGTATATGGGTCGTGAATTGTAGTAATTAAAGGTTCAATCTCACGAGGAGGGTGAACTAATCTAATTCTCAGGTGTCTAGGGCTCAGAGAACTAATAAGGTGAAATTAAAAATGAAATAAACATTAATTGAAATTGAGTAACAAAAAAGGTCACTATGGAAATTAGTCAAGAGAAATTACCAAGTTGTGAGAGAAGGGATTCTACCTATAATTAATGCTAACCTAGCCAATTATGTGTTATCGGGGTGCCAGTTCTAGACTATCGTAAGGAGAATTACTCTCTCTCCAGTTATAATCCTGTACCCTAAATCATTAACCCTAATTAAATTATGAAATTTGCAATATCTTAATTAACAAAAGACCCATAACTAAAATTAGAGCAGAAGCTCTCTACTAAACTACTGAGTCTCACACAGGATCTCTCTCCACACAAAAACTAATATGATCAACCTCTCGGTTTGTTACCAAAATATGCAAAAATCGAAGTTAATCACAACATCTAATCAATAAAGCATAAAATTGATTAATTAACATTAAATCAAAGTAAAATCCTGAAGGAAGAGTTACAATATCGTCAACAATCCAAAAGCCATCATCATATAATCCATTTCAATCTTATACATTAAATGAACAAAAATGAAATAGAAAGGAAATAGGACTTAGATTGGACAATCTAAGAAGGAAGCAGCGTTGGGAGACCACATAATCCGGGAAGCAGAAACATCGGGACTCGCTTCTTCTTCCTCTTCTTTTTCTCTCTCTCTCTTCTTTTCTCTCTCTTTTCAACTTTCCAAAAGTGGTAGAATGTAAAAGCTCTCTTAGGGTTACATCCTTTAAGTCTTATCTAGTATTTCTAATTTGGGCAATCCTAGGGTCTTTTTCGAGTCGGAAAGGTCCAAAAAATCCCTTGAAAACTCAGGTTGGGACTCCTGTCCATGTATCTGTCGTGCAGGGCACAATCTTGGCTAGGAGTTTTTGTTTCTATCATGATCGTGGCCCATAACGACACCATTATGGCTCCCTGCACTAGCTCCTGTCACGATCGTGGCTCCTTGCTATTGCTTCTGTCATGATCGTGGCCTTGGGTTATTTCCTGGGTCTTCTCCGAATCTCCTCCGATTGTCCTGAAACACTAACAAACACATCAAGGCACCTTGTAAATATAAAATTGAAGCTCAACATCATGTTCTAACCTGCAAAACATTTAAAACAAAATATTTACTAACTAACACAATTCTAACCTAAACACACACTAAACAATCAAATTAACAACTAAACACACACTAAACTACCCACAAACACACGATGCAACTGCACCTATCAATGAAACTAATCGCCTGACAAGTGTAAACTAGTCTGAAGATGACAAAAATCTAGCAGTTGGCTTCATGCACTCCAAAGTTCAGGTTTGGGATGCTGAGACTTCAAAATGTGCAAGTCTCTTTGCTTTTTAAGTGATTCAAAAACTGCTCTAGATCTTGAAATGACTGAAACGTGTAACATTTTATTTGTTTATATCTTATATTTAAAACTTGGAAGGTAATAGATTAAAGGTTCTTGGAGCAATGGAACTTTAAGGAATTTGCCTACTGGTGTGTTAAGGCATTCCTCGTTTGAGTATTTAAAGGCTACAGCTTTAAGTAGAACTAACAAAGGTCATTTAGATCTAATTAAGAAAGTTTGCTGTGAGGCATTGGCTAGGGAAATTTTTGCATCACTAACTAGGCATCTTAATGTGGTTAAGATAAAGATTGATGGCTCAAGTGAACAAGGAGGTGATGGATAAGGTTACAGTTGTAATGTATAGTGGTGTTTCATCGATTGTAAAGCAAAGACGGAAGAGGGATGGGTGGGTTTTACCAGGGAATGGGTCCAAGAGTTGTTCACAGTGCTTGCTTCTCTGTAATGGGGTATTTTGCATTTGAGACTGCTAGGCTTACCATTTTGAATCAGTATTTGAAGCAAAAGGAGCTATGTGAGTTGGACTTAACTCCGACTTGAGTTGTTCACTTTAACTTAGGAATTTTATTGTTCCTTTTGGTGATAATTATCATGCTTTTACATATTGCTGCTTGGATTCTAAGGAGGACATCAAGAGTTATAAATTTTTATTGCAATTTTATGACTTTAGCATGTTGAGTTTTGAACTGATTGTTATGGTATCAATTTCTTGCGAGACAACTACTAGTTGTTAAAAAGAAATGAAAATTTTTGTATCACATCTGGCTATATTCTAGGATTATTAGATAGGTACTTGATTTGATGATGTAAACTCAAATGGCTTTTAGTGTATGCTTTCTTTAAATAAGCTTCAATTTTTCTAAGAATTGGGTCTAATTGCAATGCTTAATTGTTTCCTTTAGCAGATAGTGGAATGTGGTTATTTAAAATTTTGTGGACCAATAACAAGAAAGTTGCTTGAAATTTTAGGATGGGGTGAATAATAATAATAATAATAATAATAATAATAGTAGTAGTAGTAGTAGTAGGGACTATAATGGATATTTTGGTCTTTTTGTTAGTTATTCATTTTTCATTCCAAATTTATGTTTCAAACCAAACATTGGCATACATCATCATTAGAAATTCATAGGAATAAACCAAACTAAGTAATACTCATTTCA
Organism: Erythroxylum fimbriatum; assembly: GCA_026770325.2. Classification (NCBI taxonomy): domain Eukaryota; kingdom Viridiplantae; phylum Streptophyta; class Magnoliopsida; order Malpighiales; family Erythroxylaceae; genus Erythroxylum; species Erythroxylum fimbriatum. The sequence goes on along the minus strand of JANZLH020000022.1, from coordinate 3,456,220 downwards.
TTATATTCTTCATCTATTCTATTCCTAAGAATAACCATTTCATTCCTTATCTATTCCAACAGTGAACTAAACACCCTGTAACTCTCTGTTTCTGCTTAAAATTTTATGCTCAAATCTTCTAAACCTCACAAACTTGATTGAAATGGCACTACTAGCCATGGCGAAACTCTTCACCATAAACAAGAGTATGAAAATCTTGTTTCCGAATTGTCCTCTCTATCACTAATAGTAGGATCACTAAACACCCATACTGAACCTATTTCTATCACCTCTATCAAAAAGCCTTAAGCTTTAGAAGCATCCACTCAGGAGACTCCATACGAGAGAGAACTATGTTAAATGAATCAGTTTTTGGATATCATAATCCAAAATCCATAATTCTGAGAAGATAGAGAAAGATCCTCTTGACTACTTAAAGATGACTTTCTTTTGGATTTGATTGAAAGCGTGCGAAAAGAAAAACACTAAACATAATATCTAGTATTGAGCTTGTAAGATATAGAAATCATCCAATCATTCCTTTTTTTTTCATCCGTAGTCTTGCCTTCTTCATCCTTATCAAGTTTATAAACCGTATACATAGGAGTACCCATCGGTTTGGCATTCTCAAAATGATATTTGTTGATGAGTTCCTTTTTGTATTTGTCTTGACTAATGAAAATTCCCTTTTCTGTTTGCCTAATTTGCAACCTAAGAAAGATAGATAGTTCTTCCATCATACTCATTTCAAACTCCCCCTATATTAAGGCTGAGAATTCTTCACAGAAGGATGGATTAGTAGCACCAAATATTATGTCATCAACATATATTTGCACTATGAGTAAATCATTCTCCTTTATTTTAATGAATAAGGTTTTGTCAACATTTCCTCTTTTAAAGTTATTCTCAAGTAGAAAGTTACTTAACCTCTCATATCATGCTCGAGGAGCCTACTTTATACCATACAGAGCTTTAGGTAACTTCATCACGTAATCCAGATGGTTTTCATCTTCAAAACCTAAGGGTTACTTAACAAATACTTCTTCGTTAATGTAAGCATTTAAGAAATGCACTTTTAACATCCATTTGGAAAAACTTGAAGTTTCTATAGCATGAAAAGGAAAATAAAACTCTAATCGATTCGAATCTAGCAACAGGTGCATAAGTTTCATAAAAATTAATACCTTCATGTGATTGTAACCTTGAGCTATAAGTCTAGCTTTATTTCTTACCACCTTACCATTTTCGTCAAGTTTGTTTCGAAATACCCACCAAGTCCTAATGATTGACTTGTTTTGAGGACGAGGTACTAGATTCTAGACTTTATTTTTGTCAAATTGATTCAGCTCGTCTTTCATGGCAAACACCTAGTTTTTGTCAGTAAGGGCTTCTTCAACAATCTTTGGTTCTATTTGTGAGATGAGAGTCACAAAGTTGTTCTTGAACGATGATTTTGGTCTTAGACTTTCAGAGGGATCTCCAAGAATATATTGTTGTGTATCATGACCTCTCCATTCTCTCGGTGTTTTTCGTAGCATAGGCTCCTACTAAGTGAAGAAGCCTGCTCTATTTTAGCTTTAGAGGAGCCTTCTTGATTTTGTAATTCTGAGGGTGTTATTGGTGTAGTTTGATTCTCCTATATATTTTTAGGAATCAGAAGATGCTTTTCATCATCTGAATCAACTATTGTTGTCGATAGTAATGCTTCATCAAATACCACATGTATCGATTCTTCTATCTTCTTTGTTATTTTATTATATACTCTAATTCCTTTACTAACAATACTGTAGCCTAGAAAATAGCTTTGTCTGATCTTGCATCGAACTTTCTGAGGATGTCTTTTTCATTACTTAGAACGAAACACTTACAACCAAAAGCTTGAAAGTAAGCAATATTTAGTTTTCTTCCTTTCCATAGCTCATAAGGGGTCTTTTTCAAAATAAATCTTATAAGACATCTGTTAAGAACATAGCATGTTGTGGATATTGCTTCTGCCTAATATCCATGAGATAGTCAACTTTCACACATCATGGTCCTGACTATATCAACCAAAGTTTTGTTCTTTCACACAGCATGGTCAGCATGTCATGGATACTGCTTCTACCAAATATCCATAAGGTAGTCCACTTTCACACAACATGGTCCTAACCATATCATCCAAAATTTTGTTCTTTCTCCATAAGGTAGTCCACTTTCACAGAGCATGGTCCTGACCATATCAACCAAAGTTATGTTCTTTTTCTCTACAACTCCATTTTGTTGAGGTGCCGTTGGACAAGAGAAGTTGTGAATTATACCATTACTGTCATAGAATTCTTCAAATTTTTTGTTATCAAATTCTCCTCTATGATCGCTTCTAATTAAAGTGATGCAGTACCCTTTTTCTATCTGAATTTTTCTTCAAAATTTCTCAAACACTTCAAAAGCATCATCCTTATTTGATAAGAAATAAACCTATGTAAATCTGGAGTAATCATCTACTAGAATAAAACCATAATGTTTACCACCAAAACTTTGAGTCCTAGTGGGCAAGTGGTTGGCTAGTAGACACCATATTTTTATGTAAATATGGAGTAATCATCTACTAGAATAAAACCGTAATGTTTACCACCAAAACTTTGAGTCCTAGTGGGCAAGTGGTTGGCTAGTAGACACCATATTTTTAGGAGGAAAGTTACTTCTGACTTGTTTACCTTTTAAACAAGCCTCACAAACCTGATTGCCTTCAAACTTTAAGATCGATAGTCCTCTTACTAACTCGTTTTTGGACAATTTTGATAGAATGTTCATTTTGGCATGTCCAAATCTCCTGTGTTAGACAAAAGATTCATTTTCTAGAGAGACAAAACACTTAACATTTTGTGAGGACATGTCTTCTAGTTGAGCACAATACATATTCTGATTTCTAAGACCAGCAAACACAATATTATCATTATGAATATCAATAATTTCACAATGAGATGTATAGAAAATAACTTTGTAGCCTTTGTCACTTAGCTGACTCACACTCAACAGATTATGTTTCAAACCATCAACAAAGAGAACATTATCAGTGGAGGTAGAGTCAGAATTACCAATATTACCAACTTTGATGACCTTTGCTTTATTTTTATCTGCAAAGGCAACATTACCTTTGTCTTTCCTTTCAATATAGTTGAAATGTGATATTTCACTTGTCATGTGTCTCGAATAGTCGCTATCAACTATCGATTGATTTTCTCTTGTCTCTATTTTGAAGCATATCTGTAAAAAAAAATCTCATTTTAGGTACCCAAATTTTTCTTGGTCCTTCCAGGTTAGTAGTTTAACCTTTCAGTCTCCAAACATACATTTGAAATAATTTCCTTTTACGAAAATTACAAATTGACTAATGTGACCATGTTTACCATAGTAATCGCACAAAACATATGAATGATAGTTGTTATGATTTTTGCCACTTAGCAGGTTCCTATTGTTTTGGCTATAGCTGCTACTGGATTTAACAAAGAAGTTTTTGTATAGCTTGATATTGTTATTTTCATTGTATCCTATTTCGGCCTTTCCAAAAATGCATTTATCGCTACTAAGCAATGCATCAAGATTCTTCATTCCATCAATGAAATTTTGCAGATCTTTCTCTAGAGATAAAATCTTTCTAACATTTTTCTCCTTTTCAAGTTCTAAGGAGGCGAATTTTTCTTCTAACTGTTTTAACTTATCATAATCATTTTTAAGCAGCGTATTTTTCAACTTAGCTACTCTTTCTTCCAGAGCTTCATTTTCAAAAACCTTTTGCTTATATTCAATCTCAATAGACATATTCTTAGTCGCCAAATTTTCATTCGTAGATTCCAATGATTTAATCTTACTCTTCAGAGATGTATCATTTCTTTTGGACTTCTCAACTACTTTGAAATACTTCACCATCCACCTTTTGTAATGATCATACAATTCATGATATGCATTTTTTATTAGAGTAGTGCTTTAGAGGCAATCACCTTTAGCAATTTTGTACAAACTTTATTTTGAGTAATAAAGTGAAAGGCAATTTTCATTAATTTGATGTTCATTTATTTATGAATTGATGTCATTCTGAAATCGAATTAATAAAATCCATGATATAAAACACAGCATGAAGGAAATCATGATGAGATCATGATAATGGGATTCCTATCATGTGGAATTATATTAGTATCTAAATTATCCCTAGTCATAGAATTAATGAGACAGGACCTTGTTAATCCGGATAGACTAGCACATGTTATACCCTTGATTTGATCAAGTGGTCGATCTCATAAACCATAAACATGAGATATTTAGAGTTAACATATGGATGCTTTCTAAGAGTAGTAAGGACATTGGATGACCCACTATGAGATTATCATATGGATGATCTATCAAATGTCAATGATTAATCTCATCATAGCAATGGTGCAAATATCCTTCGACTTGAGGTACTCAAGGATATCTTGGTATTGATCATATGCTTTGACACCATTCCTTATTGCCTCAAGATAAGGTCGCTCATAGAGTGGTGATTGGGTATAGTTATTGGTATTCAAAGGTAATTGGGTAGCCAATAAATGATTCACCACTCCTGATAGAAGGAGTTGATAGTCACGACCTCTTGTTGGGGTCATTACTTGAGAGTCTCTGGCTAGAATAATTATATGTCATGAAGAGAGTCTTTAATGGCACATAGAGTAATGAGATCCCCAGGACAAGAACTAGCATCACTTGGACTAGATCTGACATAGTCAGTCTAGTGGGAGTTGACACATAGCCCATACTCCAAACTAAGTAGGGTATAGGATGGTAAAGGGACGAATTTCACTGTAATTAACTATAGAAAGGTTCGTAAGTTATATAATTAACTATCGAAGAGTTCGAGTGTTAATCCACTTACATTCTAGTAAATTGGCATCATGAAACCCTTCATGATTTGCTCAGATTAAAAGTTAATTTAAGTGACCAAAATAACTAGGAACCTAAGGGTCATACGTATAAAAAATCGGATGAAAAACAAAGTATGCATGGCTGTCAATTAAGCAAGCCACGATCATGACTGACTTAATGACATATGGTATATAAGTGAGTCCTTCACGTATGTACACACAATTTTTAGCCAAAAAAATACGCTCAATAGAGAGACTAAGGGTCTAAAAGAGTTTTGAAAGTTGAGATTAGTGATCTTGAGATTTATTCACGCAATCTTAAGCAATTGTTGCATAAGAATAATTGCATAAAACTTGGTCTTGATCTAACTCTTACTAAAGCATCTACTTGAACTCATCTTGTTTGGTGTTCTAACCACCCTTACACCCTAATTTTCTTCATCTTTGCGTGCACTCTAGAGGCCAAGGGAGGTGTTTAGTGTTTGCTACAACCCAAACAAGGAGAAGATTAAAGAAAAGAGTATTTGCAAGGTATATATGTTGTAATTTCATGCCCTTATAATTTGTTTATACATGCACATAGATTATGGATTTTCTAGGGATGTTGTGGGGTTAGAATTTTGATTCTAACACATCCACTGCCTTTCCATACATGTGATGCATGAATCCATGGCTCCCTAACATTTTTTAATTCATCAACTTCATTATCAGAGTCAGAGTAATATACCTCATTGTCTCCTGATTCAGTCATGAAGCAAATGTTGCTAATTTCTTCTGGTTCTTGTTCTTCAAAGTTTTCAAAATCCTCATCTGACTAGGCTATAGTCATCGCTTGGTTTCTGAATTTTCTGCTCTCTAACTTGTCCTTTTAAAGAAGAGGACATTTTGGTCTTGTATATCCAGGTTTCTTGTAGTGATAGCATATGATTTGATTGTTTCGTATATTATTATTGTCGTTGCTACCTTCTAATATGAACCTGTTATTTTCGACTTTCTTATTTAGTTTTCTTTTCTTCATTAGCTTCTTTTTATAGAAGTGGGCATATTTTTTCACCATAAAGTTGAACTCGTATCTCCATCTATTTACAACTCAGTGTCACTTTCATCACCGTTTGATTCGTCAATTGCTTTCAGTGCCATTCCTTTTCTGTAGGAAGATCCTTTATCTCACCTAAGCTTAATTTCATGGATTATCAAATTTTCTCGTAGCCAGTTGAGTGAAATAGTGTCTAGATCTTTTGTCGTTTCTAGAGATATCACCTTAGGTCTCCATTCCTTTGGTAGTAACCTCAGAATCTTTGTTACAAGCTCATCATTGGGATATATCTTTCCCAAGTTCTTTAGGGCTATGATGTTGTTGAAGCGTTCGAAGAATTCATCTATGGTCTCTCCCTGTTTCATGCGAATAGTTTCGAATTGATGCACTAAAAGACTTATTCTATGCTTCTTTACCTCATTTGTTCCTTCAAACATGACTTCAAGTTTGTCCCACATTTCTTTTGTTGTAGATCAGTAGGATATCTCTTCATATTCTTCTGAAGACACCACACATATCAGGTGATATTTTGCCATAGCGTTTAATTGTGCATTTCTCCTGTCAGCATCAATCCATACTTTCACGTTATCGGAACTGGGAATTGAAGCACCAACTTTAATTGCTTGCCATACTTTGATATCTACAAATTGGAGATATATTGTAGCGCCCCCTCATCGTAGGGTACACGACGGGAACCCGAGGGTCGCTCCAACGAATATCCCACGATAAAGGTGCA
>JANZLH020000022.1:3322637-3334577 GCA_026770325.2 Erythroxylum fimbriatum | reverse complement strand
AGGAAACTTTTGGTTTTCAAAAATATTCTGAAAGTATATTGATGTTTCTAGATAAATGTTATAATGATACCATGTGGAGTAATTGTAGTGATCGATCGTAGTGTGCTTTTATCGTGGGATATGTACTAGAATGACCTCTGGGCGTTCCGGTGTGTACCCTACGGTAAGGGGGCGCTACATATGATATATCAGTTCTCGTACATAACATAGCATATATGATTGATCCTATAAAAGAAGCATAAGGGATCAAATTCATGCGAGTCCTCTCGTCATGTGTCTTTGGACACATAGATTTTGAGAGTCTAATCCCATATGTCATGGGAAGATAACCTCTCTTGGATTGCTCCATACTAAACCTCTTTAGCATCTTGTCTATGTATGTGAACTGAGAAAGACCAAGCAATTTCTTATATCTATCTCTATATATTCTTATTGTTAGCACTTTACCTAGTGAGCAGCCTGCTAGGATCAATGCTACACAGCCTAGTGACCAGCTTGCTAGAATCAATGCGATACAGCCTAGTGACCAGCCTGCTAGGATCAATGCTACATAGCCCACTAAGCCCATCCAAACTTATATCCGTAGGGGTAAGATGGGTAGGGACACACAAGTAATATAGAGAGTTTGTCATGAGTTAGTTATAGGAGAGAGATTGTGTATGGAGGGGGGAACTATAGGGAGAGCTGTATAGTGAGGATGATGATCCTTCATTACTCTGGAAAATATAGCTATTATATTGGCCTGGAAGTTACACTTTCAGGAGGAATTCTACTACTATACCTATTGAATATGTAAATAATACAATCTCTATTGCTGTTCCCTATCAATTGGTGCTTTCATTGAGAGAGACCAAGAGATTGTATGCAAACACGTATAGAGGCTAGACTGTCTGCTACAGAAGCGTCTCTCAGAAGACAAAAGTCATCATTGTCGGCCCAAGAGGCAATGGTGAAGTCGCATGATGCCAAGTTGAAGGATCTTCGATCGCAACTGAGTTCCTTAATGACCAATGTGGAGACGCTGGCCAAATCACAAAATCTGCTACAGTTGGAAATGAAGGACATATTTCAGTCCTTGATGGCTAGAAATTCGCAGAAGTAGAAAGTGGGTGAAGAAGAAGAACCATCTGCGTTTACCCATAATGCGTCATCCTCAGCAGGTGGCGACAGACCCGCGCACTTCTCTTCGGTTACCGCCGGCAACAACAGTCCCACAGGTAGACAGATGGGAGTTGGGCAGTGTCGACAGGGTGACCACAGTCCTACGGTAGCCACAGAACGTGCATGGGAAAAATATAAGAACGTAGCCCGTCGGGTCGAACTACCCGCGTTCCATAGAGATAACCCATTTGCTAGGGTTACACGAGCTGAATCATATTTCATGATTCACGAAATTCCACATGAGTTGTGTTTGTCAATGGTACAGATATGTATGGAGGGGGCGACGCTATATTGGTTTATGAATCTTCGAGAATTCGACCCATGTATGACATGGGAGAGATTTAAACGTCCCTTGTTCGAACGTTATGGAGGGAAGGACGAGGGTGACCCAATCAAACAACTGAAGTCGGTCTCCCAACGTGGTACGGTGGATGAGTATATCGATGAATTTGAGAAGGTAGCATCGCAGATTAATCATTTTCCAGACAAATGGTATATGAGCTGTTTCCTGGGTGGATTGCGTAAGGAAGTGAAGAACCGTGTGTGTACCCATGACCCCCCGACCTGAGTCCAGCTCATCTCTGTTGCAAGGAAGGTTGAGAGAGAACTGATTGGTGAAGGCATGATTCGACCAGAAGAAGGGAGGAGAAAAATCGAAGGCTTCCATTCAAATTTTGGGCACCGAACTGGACACTCCAACATGTATCATCCAGCTCAGCCAAACCATATAGTGGGAAACATAAAAAAATGAAGTAAAGGAGCCACCCAACAAACAAAGGGGTCTCACCTCTGATAGTCACCGAACAGGGAATTCAAAATGGAGGGGAACACGTAGCTTGACTAATGATCAGCTGATGGAAAGGAGGGCTTGTGCTTGTGCTTTAAATGCAGGTAGACTTTCGGGCCTTTCCACCACTGCTCAGATAAGAAATATAAGTTGATAATTTGGGAGGGGGACGAATCCGAGGTTGGAAAGAACAGTCAGGAGGCATCGATAGAAGGGGAGCAACAGGAAGATTGGGAATTAGTGTGTAATGTGGTGGAGTTCAGGGAACTAGAGAGGGATCAGTCTTCATCTCCAAAATCGATGATTTTAATAGGTAAGCTTAATGAAATGCCAATTGTTATTATGGTAGATAGTGGTGCTAGCCACAATTTTGTGTCCAGGAGATTAGTTCAAGCTATGGACCTAACTGTTACATCAACAAGAACATTTGGAGTGAGAGGTTGGGGGATGGGCATCGTTCCTTTTCACAAGGGGTATGCAAGGGAATTAAGTTGGAGTTGAATGAGGAGGAGTTTTGGGTGAATGCCTATGTGTTTGATACAGGAGGGCCTGATCTAATTTTGAGGGTTGCATGGCTTGAAACATTAGGGGTATTGAAGGTTGATTGGAAGAATATGTGTATGACATTTGATCGAAAGGGTACTGAAGTAACATTGCAGGGAATCAATATACATTCTTGTTCTCCTCATGCGTTACAACAGATTTTGAAGCATCAAGAGTTAGAAATTGAAAGGCTATTATGTTCTTTGAGAATGGGAAGAACCTTATCTGATCAAGTGGGAACCTTATATGAGAATCAGCAAGAGAAATTGAGGGTTATCTTAGACAGATTTGGGTTAGTTTTTCAGGAAATAAAGGCGCTACCGCCAAGTAGAAAGCATGATCATGCGAATAATTTGAATCAAGGGGCAGAACCAGTGAACATCCATCCATATAGACATGCACACCATCACAAGGATGAGATTGAGAGGCAGATCCAAAACTTGTAGGAAACTGGGGTCATAAGGCATAGTATCAGCCCTTTTTCAAGTCCGGTTATCCTTGTCAAGAAGAAGGATAGATCTTGGCATATGTGCGTCGATTACCGCACTTTAAACAAGCTCACAGTTCCAGATAAATTCCCTATTTCAGTTGTGGATGAGCTAATGGAGGAATTACATGGGGCTAAATACTTCTCTAAGGTGGATCTAAGGTGGATTTAAAGTCTGGATTTCATCATATTTGTGTTAGAGGACACTTATAAAACAGGATTTCGAGCCCATGAGGGACACTAAGAATATCTAGTGATGCCCTTCGGCCTTATGAATGCACCCGTAACTTTCCAATCTACCATGAACTCAATATTCAAGCCTCTCTTATGAAAATTCGTCTTAGTTTTCTTTGACAATATTTTAATATACATTGCAGATTGGGATCAACATTTGGAGCATCTAACTTGTGTGCTTTAATTGTTGTTGGATAATCAACTTATGGCAAATCAGAAGAAATGCTTTTTTGGGCAGCAATCGGTGGAGTACTTAGGCCACATCATATCATATGAAGGGGTAGCAATTGATCCTTAGAAGATCCAAAGCATTTTGGAGTGGCCTATTCCTAAAAACGTCAAAAGGGTGAGGGGATTCTTAGGTCTCACCGGATATTATAGAAAATTTGTCAAAGACTATGGAAAGGTTGCTAAACCACTTACGAAACTTACTAAGAAAGATGGTTTCAGCTGTGAAAATGAGGCTCAAGAAGCCTTTGAAGAATTGAAAAAGAAGTTGACTTTAGCACCTGTCTTGGCTTTGTTCGATTCACCAAAGAATTCTCCCTAGAGTGTGATGCTTCGGGAAGAGGGTTAGGGGCAGTCCTTGTGCAAGAGGGCCGCCCAATAGCTTTTTTCAGCAAGGCTCTAGCTGAATCTACTTATGGTAAATCAGTTTATGAGAAGGAAGTTATGGCAGTAGTTATGGCTATTCAATATTGGAAACACTACTTAATCGGAAGGCATTTCAAGGTCTACACTGACCATAAAAGTTTGAAGCACTTGTTGGATCAACGAATTCCCTCCATTGATCAACAATGTTGGCAAGCTAAGTTGTTGGGATTAGATTTTGAGGTAATCTATAGACCGGGAGAACAAAATGAGGCAGCAGATGCTTTATCCAGGGTTGAAGATGACAAGCTATTATTTTCAGCAATTTCAGCTCCATTTTTGCTTGATTTGGATGTAGTTCGAAGAGAGCTCAAGGAGGATTCAGACCTACACTCAATTGTGACAGCACTTAAGTCAGATCCTAGCTTTAAACCTGACTTCCATCTCATAGATGATTTGTTGTTTTACAAAAACAAGTTAGTACTATCATCTACCTTAGTGCTAATCCCTCAATTTTTACACGAGTATCATGCTTCACTTTCAGGAGGGCGTTCGGGTTTCCTAAAACTTACAAAAGGTTGGCTGGTGGACTGTTTTGGTTAGGAATGAAAACTGCTGTCCAGAAATTTGTGCGTGAATGTGCCATTTGTCAGAAACATAAATACTTGGCCATGACTTCAGCTGGCCTACTTCAGTCCTTACCCATATCACATATAGTTTGGGAGGAATTTCCATGGACTTCATTACAAGTATTCCTAAGTCTCACAAATATGAGGTAATTTTGGTGGTGGTTGATCGTTTATCTAAATACACCCATTTCTTACTTCATAAACATCCCTACACTGCTAAGATTGTGGCTGAAACATTTGTCCGAGACATAGTTAGACTACATTGAGTTCCTAGTTCTATTTTAAGTGATAGAGATCCACTCTTCACTAGCAATTTCTGGAAGGAGTTGTTCAAGTTACAAGGGACAACCTTGAAGATGAGTTCCTCCTACCATCCTCAAACCGATGGACAAACCGAAGTGATCAACAGGTGTGTAGAAACTTATCTACATTGCTTCACATCGGAGCAACCAAAAAATTGGTCTACTTGGTTAGCATGGGCTGAATACTGGTACAATACGAACTACCATGTGTCTACTGGACAAACTCCTTTTGAAGTTGTGTATGGTCGGCTCCCACCTACCTTGCTACATTTCACTTAAGGCGCAACTCAAGTGGAGTCTATGGCTCTAGCTTTGGTTGATAGAGATGAAGCATTACGTCAATTTAAGCACAACTTAATCAGAGCACAATCCATGATGAAGAAATCAGCTGATATTCACAAGAGAGAGGTGCATTTTCAAGTAGGTGATCTAGTCTATGTTAAACTAAGGCCCCATAGACAGCTCACTGTGGCAAGGAGAATCTGTCCTAAATTGTCAGCAAGGTACTACAGACCTTTCAAGATCATTGGGAGAGTGGGGCAGGTTGCCTATAGGCTCCAACTTCCCCCTCTATCCAAGATTCATCCGATTTTCCATGCTTCTCAGCTAAAAAGGGTCTTGGGCAACCATTCGGTTGAGCACAACCTTCACCAAAGATTGGAGATGGATCAAGGAAACTTAGCTGATCCGGAGGCGATCCTAGCTGCACGAATTCCTAAGTCTAAAGGGAACAACATCCTCCAGTGGCTCTTTCGGTGGAGAGACAAACCAGCAGAAGAGGCGACTTGGAAAGATGTAGAATTTATAAAGGGGCAATTTCCTTCCATTCACCTTGAGGACAAGGTGCTTATTGAGGGAGAGGGTACTGTTAGCACTTTACATAGTGACCAGCCTGCTAGGATCAATGCTACACAGGCCCATCTAAACCTATATCCGTAGGGGCAAGATGGGTAGGGACACACATGCCACATAGAGAGTTTGTTACGAGTTAGTTACGGGAAAGAGATTGTGTATGGAGGGGGAATATAGGGAGAGCTATATAGTGAGGATGATCATCCTTCATTATTCTGAAAAATATAGCTATTGTATTGGCCTGGAAGTTACACTTCCAAGAGGAATTCTACTACTGTACTTACTGAATACGTAAATAATACAGTCTCTACTGCTGTTCCCTATCAATAGTTTATTAAAATTTTCAATTCTTTGGACGTACATGTGAAAAAGAATTTACCATTGCTGCATTGGAGATCACATGGCTAACGGTATCCATTCAACTATTGCGACACTTCTTCATTCATTTCAATTCTTTGGACGTACATTATTCAGGTATGCTTGACCAGTTAAACAATCTGCAGTATATTCCAAGACTCCTTATGTTTTGCAATTGCCATCTAACAAAGGAAGTTTCTGTGACCACCATTGTCACCCTTGATTCCCTGCCAAAGGCTGATGCTTCCAACAGGAGAAAAACAACGTTCCAAATTCTAAAAGACCAGTTAGCCATTTTCTTACCATGGGAGAAATACGAGAATAAACAAGGACCCCAACATATTACCTTGAGATTCTAACATCAAACCAATGGTGCAATGAAATTTAATAAGCAAAAGATATCAATAAGCAAAAGCCATGTCATCCATTTGACAATCTAATCTGTGGCCAATTATGTAGTCAAGATGATAATCCGTCAAAATAAAATAAATTGCAGTTTCGAATACTTGTGATACATGGAAATTTAAATACAGTAGCTCAACAAACTAGGAAACAGAGGGATCATAAGGAAAAAGAAAAAAAAGTAAAGTAAACACAGTTATATAATTAGATTTTGAAACAAGACAAGAGTGAAGTTTCCGCAAAAAGAAGCTAGCATTGGTAAAATTATTGAATATCGTATAAACATGTCTGATCCTATAACTTTCTGCCCACCATCTTATGTATGTACATATACCCCTGTACTCCAATATGAACCATTCATTACTTTCGTGATTCAAGGATTACTGTTACACTACTTATTAGACAAATCAAAACTCTGCTTGTGCAATCTTGCTTCAAGATCCTCACCAGCTATGAACAAGTCACTATATTATCTTGCACAAGCAATTCATATCCTTCTCGATCCAATGTGTCTCTAACAACACGATAAAACTCCACCCATGAAGAAGAGTATGTCTCCACAGGTCCCCACAAGAACGTTGGATTAGGGGTAGCTGGGCAAGCAGCCACCAAATCTAGTACAGAAGCTGCTGGTTTCAATGGCTGAGGGAAATTAAAGGCCAAATTATCCACTTTATGCTCATAGATTTTGCCATTTCTATCCAATTCATACCTTGAAGTGCCTTCAAACTGTCCCTGGGCCTCCCACGGGACCCTAGGGATACCCTTTAAGCACCACCTAATCAATATCACATTATCCGAAGGTTGCCAAATCCTATAAACATCAAGCGAAATCTCTCTAAATAACATCTTACCATGAAACCTCAGCGCCCAAAAGATCAACTTGTAATTTTCAATGCCCGTGAACGTATTCAAAGGGTCAACGAATGTGATATCGTCCCTGAAAAATTCAACAAAATCAAAGGGCAACTCTCGCGGAAAAAAGAACACAGCCCACAGGAAAAAACAAGTACCCAGGTGATAGAAATACCTGTAAATTTCATAATTGAGGTCCTTCTTGAATAACAGAGGTAAATCCTCACGGAGAGTCCTCACGGCTAAACCAAGGTTGACAAAGAACTCATCTTTCTGGTGCTGCTGCTTATTCTGCGAACCAGGCTGGGCCTGCAGAGATGGGCAGAGAGGGCTGTTACTGTTGTTAGGTTTCGTTGTTGATGTTGTTGTTGATGCTGCTGCTTGATAATGAGAAGAGAGAGTTTGGATAGGCTTGTCTCTGTCTCTAGAGGAATTGGAGGTGAGGAGGAGAGAAGGAGAGAGGTGTGGAAGAAGAAAAGCCATGGACTTTCCTCGGTCTCTTTGCTCGAGTCTGGAGTTTTGTGTGATTTTTGAGTGGTTTTAAACATGGACAACAGAAGAAAAAGAGTTGTTTGTTGTTTCATATTTGCAATTTGGCCCCTCAAAAGTTCCGTTGTGCTGTAAATAGATGTCTGCATCATTTTTGGCCTTTCAAAGTTCAAACTCTAGCACTTCCTTCCACACGTTCTTTTCACCATTTTCGACTATTAATCCTGAGAAAATTATGCTTTTGATTAAAAAGAAAAGGAAGAAAGTCTTGATATTTGCAATTTGCCCCCAGAAGTGTTGGTATATCTCTAAGTAATCCCTATCGTTGTTTTCATACCCTTCAAGTTAGGCCATGTACTTTAAGTTTAAGCAATCACAGGTAAATAATGTTTAATTAAATGATAAGTGGATTTAATTTCTCTGATTAGTTCTAACATAATTTTACTTTTTCCCAGGGAAGACATTACAATTTGGCATACGACAAGGTCGGCTCATCCTCATCATAAGAAACAAGCATTTCCATTGGGACTACCTTACTGTGATCGCCTCACAAATTGACTGTAAAGGGTCAGAATAAGAAAAAGCACATTCCTTTCCGGATTCCCTAATTGAAAAGCATATCCTCCTACTTGTATCCACTTTTTTAATGAGAAATTTAAATATTTTTTCTAATAATTAAAATATTCAAAAAAATTAAATTAGCCAATTTTCATTTTCTAATTTAATCAATTAATTTTTATTTAACAATTCCTTTTTTAAAATAAATTTTAAATTCTTCAAAAACCTTCATTCCAGCTAAGCTTACCCCAATTTTTAAAACATTTTAAATTAAAACTATTTACTAATTCAACAGCTTAAAACCGATCCCAATAAACTAAATATCATGTTCAACTCAACTAATCAAATGGGAAACTCAAAACATAGGCGAAACTTCTCTAACACCGGAATATTCCCCACACCCATCTGCTAATCAACCATACCATTCCCTCTATGTATGTTCACCCAGGCCAAAGCCAGAGTAACGAGCTAACACATCTTAAAAGTTAACTTGACTCTTCTCCTGTACTGGTCAAATTTCCGTATCCATTAAGTCCTGAACCAATAACATACATGTATTACATAAGGATTTCAATTTTAATGTCAAACAAACAGCAATATCTGAATGCCAAACCAAAGTCTAAATTGGGTGGCGTGCTTGGAACGTAGTTATACCAGAGTTCAAGCTTCACTTCCCAAAGTCTTTTCTTTGAGAGTTTTTTCATAAAAGTCTTGGAATTGCGCCTTTTTGTCCTGTCCTGTCCTGTCCACCCAATTCTGGTGAAGCTCAACATCTGCGGGTTACCAGATGATGGCATAACCAAGGACACAGTGAAGAGTACTTGCGTGGTGAGTTGGTAACGAAAGCCAGATTGAGTAACAGAATACTATAATGCATGTCCACTTATAATATATTAACCCAACACAGGTGATAGATATTATAACAGAGAAATTCACATAAAATGTAACAGAAACTGATTCTGATTAAAATCAAAATGATGTCTGAATGTGATATGTGGAAGCATCTGAATGCATAAGCTTAAACAAGACAAAGCCATGCCAGAATCTCAGCATCCATATTACTGTTGGCAACGTACAGCACTGACACACTAATGGGGTGAGTGTATCAGAGACTCTAAATTGTTGCCCACATTAACTAACGCAAAGAAACTTCAGAAAATAATCAAAGAACCACAAAACCGCATCGGCAACACTAAACAAGGAAATGACGCCTAAAATGCTGGCAAGCATGAGATATTAAACCCAAATTCAGCGACCTAAAACAAAAGAACAAAAAAGCCATATTCAAGTATCTTCTTCTACCATAAAAATCCATGAACGCATTAACAGGAACCTTTGTCAGTTAATGACAATATAGGGAAATTACGAATGCATATGTCTCATTACAAAGAAAACAAATGCCAGAATCTGAGCAACCCATCTAGTTATCGGCAACGTACAGCACTGAAAATGCTATTAACAGAAATAAAGCATCACAGAGACTCTAATTGTTGCCTTCAAATAGGATCCAAAATCATTTTCACCTATCAAAAGAACATTTACCCAAAAACCAGAGGGAAAAAAAACAGAAGTTGAGAAAGGAAGGAGGCTCAGAGACTAATGAATAATTGCATCAACAAGCTCAATAAATCGACGAGCTCTCATAGTTTGATGGTATACATTAAGTCATCACAGCCACACCCAACAGTAACTATGAATAACAAGATTACAAAAGCATAACAAAAAACCCATAAAGAGAGGCCTCAGATGTTAAGATACAGTTTGATAACATCAAAGACAAACAAGTCTCAGATGGTGCGGACAAACTTTGTATGCATCACTGGCCAGCAGAACAAAGATCAACCAACACTACACACTTTTTTTGCTTTGGCGGAAGGTTGTTTGTACAAAACCTAGATCGAAGTGAGGGAAGGTGGAATCTAAATAGGTGAGGCCTGGCCACCGAAACCCTAGTTTGCGTTTTGAGTTGAATTACATTATTGCCCGTAAAACCAGAAACATCCGATAATACTGAATGAGGATCTCGGTACCATTTATATAAATGAATCATTATGAAGAATTAAATATATATATTAGATCTGAAAATAAATTTAAACATCTCAAGACATACTTAATTCTTAAAATTCATATGCATATAAAATAAAATTATGACTCACTTAATTTTTTATAAAAATAATTCTATTTTATAATAATGAATGACGTGAAATAATATAAATATATGTGTGTTTTGAAATTTGTTTATAAATTATAAATTTCTTTATATTATTAATGCATTGTTGGAGAAAGTATTCTCAAAAATCTAATTATTACTTAAAAGGACTAAAGTTTTATTTTTAAACTATCATATCATTAATTTCAGAAATAAGAAAACTTGTTATCTTGAAAAAAAATATTCAAATGCTTGTAATCAATAATTAGTATCTTTTTCTTCTATTCTTTTAAGCTCTTGTTTCACATAAAAAGCTATCATAATATTTATAAAATCATAATTAATTCACAAACATTATTAAAATTAGTGTTTAGTGTATTTTAATGAGTATTAAACCTTGTACATATTAAATATCTCTTGAAAATGTAATATTAAACTTATACATTTAGTAATTCTTAATAAATAAATAAAGGTTCATAGAAAGGTAATTTATATATATATGCATATGTATCAGAAATACATGTATCAGAAGGTTATAATGTATAATTAATTATAATATTTGTATTCAAAATATACTTAACATTGTAAACTTTAATTTTTTATTCATAGGTTATAACTAAAATTTTAAATTGCTTTAATTATGTTAATTAAACATACCTTTAAATTTTGTATTTTAATATATGTGTAAGATAACATTATAAATTTTTTATGCATGGCCTAAAGGTAAAATTAATTAGGGGTAATCACTAAAAAAATTATAAACTTTACACGATTTTGCAATTATACCTCAAACTTTAAAAAGTGTTAATTAAATACCTGAACTTTCAATTTTTCTCAAATACAGCCTAAAGTTAGTATCTTCGTTAACGGAGCTGACGTGGCTAATAAATATAGGATGTCATATATCATGCTAAATCTACATCACATTTTTAATAACATTAAATTAAACAAAAAAAAAAACCCTAACCTACCCTTCTCCTCTCTTCTGCCACCCATAACTTAATTGATCTTTATCTTACTGAGGGTGATTTTGTTAGTCATTAAAGTCCCTCTTCTTCTTCACTCACTCACTTTAAACACAGTCCCAAATTTCTTTCATTTGAAAATTTTCCATTTTGTTTTCTCTTACTAACTTACTTTCTCTCTCTAAAAAGTTTTCAACCCATGGCGACTACCAAATCTCCTCCATGTACTTGCCCCACGATTGTTGACGAACACCTTTTTAATGCTTCTCTTGGTTCACAGCCTTGATTATGATGTTAATCGTCACGACGTTAAGAGGAGGTGTAGTTATGGTTGCAATAGTGGGTTTTCGTTGGCTTAAAGTTGAATTTTGGTTTCTTAGAACTACAGGTGTACAGTTCAAGGTTGTTGATGAATGTGAAACTGTCTATGGAAATGAAATCTATTAAAATCTATTAACAGGTATTGTCTGATAAGTTCCAGGGTTGAAGATTTATCTGAGTGTGTTAGTGTAAGTCGACTTGTACATGATGTAACTCGACTTATGCAAGCACGATACCCATAACTCGACTTGTATAGTG